>MUZC01001993.1:421306-439697 GCA_002072015.1 Radix auricularia | reverse complement strand
CCCCCCCCAGCTACGCCACTGTGCGAAGTCTAAGTGTCAGATTTTCCCACGCAGGAGTCAAAAAATTCCCAAATTGGGCTAAAAATTCCCACATGCATGAAAAAAACTTGGGAAAAAAACTAGAAAGTGGCAACTTAAATAAAATGCTTTCGCATTTATTTTAATGACTTTGGACTTTAAAATTAAAAAATAATAAATATTTCTGCATTTTTAAGGCAATTCTTATTAGAGTACTTTCAATTTTTATTTAATCTATACGTTTTTATTTAACAGCTTGGCAACAAAGTCAAAATATAGATTAAACTTTTACATTTTAACATTAAGATTTTTTTTTAAAGGTATTTGGATACTCCTGTAATTTAAATTTGTCTGTGATTGATTAAAATATTTTTTTAATGAATGCTTTAAAATATATTAATGAATCAATCATACATGGTTACATAGTTTGTTATATATTTACATAGTACAGTGGAACCCACTTACCTCGAGCTCGCTTAAGTCGACCACCCCATTAAGTCGACGGTTTTAATTGGAACCGCCAAATTCTCTCTTTGTCTTAGTATTTTCTCGTCGTTTAATTCGATTTTTTTAAGTCGCCGAAACCTCATAACACGAGCACAAAAAAGGTCAAATTTGCCATTTAACATCGGTTAACTCGACCAATCGCAAGCTTTTGAAAATGTTTCACCAGTGTCTGCTGGTGACGTCACAGCCCACTTGAGTTTTGCTCTCAGCGCTGTGTTCCTTCTGGTACAGACTATGGCAATGCAATCAGCTTGGGATGTGTGCTGGTGACGTCATCGTCACAGCCCACTTGCGCCTTGCGCTGAGACATGTGTTGCTAACTTAAATCGCCAGTTTCAGAGATGTGTTGGAGAATAATAAAAGTTCTTATCGATAATCGACGTTGGTTTTTATTTTAAATTTGTAAATTTCTGCTGTCAGTTGGTGCACATATACCTTCTGTTGTTAGCAAACATGTATGTACAATTTTATAGCATGCCGATAGCTTCATCAAACAAATAACGGCAATGCTGTTGTGTTTTTAAAAAACTCTAAAAACATGTACATGAACATTNCACAGCCCACTTGCGCTGAGACATGTGTTGCTAACTTAAATCGCCAGTTTCAGAGATGTGTTGGAGAAAATTAAAAGTTTTTATCGATAATCGACGTTGGTTTTTATTTTAAATTTGTAAATTTCTGCTGTCAGTTGGTGCACATATACCTTCTGTTGTTAGCAAACATGTATGTACAATTTTATAGCATGCCGATAGCTTCATCAAACAAATAACGGCAATGCTGTTAAAAAAACTCCAAAAACACGTGCATGAACATTATCATTTATTAACGCTAGTGATGGGACGATACCAAAATCATAGGCTGCTTACTGTAAGCAAGGCTCCCCAGATTTTAAAATATATAATATAACAGACTACAGACAGTTTACTCTCAATCTCCCAAACCATTGTTGTTGGTTAGTCCTATTAGCATCAAGTTACCGAAGGAATTGTAAGCTGAGGGGATCGTATGGAATAATAAAATGTACCGTGTGCAGTGTCCAAACTTGTTGTCATTGGCAACCATTCATCCTTCAACCTCATTTTGACTATTACATGTACTGTACTACTACTTTGTTCTCATTTTTTCATTCATAAGAAGTGGCCGTGTGCAAAAGCCATTTAACTATTGGTTAGAAGTTAGAATTAATTAAAATATGTCAAAGTTGAAGGTTCAAAAGGAGTACCTAATTTTTTTGTGAACGTTTATATAAGATGATAGTTCTCTTTGTCATGAGTCATTTATAGGTAACGATAGACCATTCCGAGTCCAGAAGAGAATGGTTCGGGGACAATGAGGGGATGTGTAGGCTACTTATTTGTGTAGCTTGTAAGGAAAATCAAGCAAGTCGCTTCGAAGGCACAGTATCGCTATGAAATCACCGCAAAACGACGTTATATTTAAACTTAAACGGTCTTAACAACCTTAAGAAAGCGTGAAGAAATAGGGTCCCGACATTCCGTTACAATTCTGATTAATCGTCCCATCACTAATTAACGCACATCACGTACATATAGAAATTTCAAGCGCATGTTAATATTTTGCCGCCATATTGGTTTTCGCTTTAACTCGATCATCGGTTATGTCGATGCCATTTTTCATTCCCCGACGCCGTCGACTTAAGCGGTTTCGACTGTATTACTGATCTGGTCCTATATATGTAACAAACATTTTATAATGATTCGGGCTCAGACTAATCAATTATATTATTTAATGGTAATACATTGACACAATCTAACCTTAAACTGTCAGAGACAATGTTGGGGAAAACCTTGCCAATACGTCAGGAAAAAAACCTAGATCCGAAAAAAAACCTAGACATGCTAAAAATAAACAAACATTACGTCAAAGAGCCTCCCGCCACATCAAAACACAAGTATTTCTTATTTGAAAAAGAGCATGTTTCAAATTAATTTATTTTATTTTAATTCAAGAATGTATTTAATTTTTAAAATTGGTCAATCTAAAAAATTCCCATTTTTTAGGCAAAACCCTTAAAAATTCCCTAATTCCCTTTTCTCAAAATTTGGCTCAAAAATTCCCACGATTAGGGAAATTTCCCCCGACTTCGCAACACTGCATTGTTGGTCTCGGTGACCCCCCACCCTCTGCCCTACCTTTTGTAGCCAGCTGATTGCTCGGTGGGGTTAGACAGATTGCTTGGTGTCCGGCATGGTTGAACCATGAGGGGAATGATATATATAGATTCATTTATGATTCTAATATTACTAAATTACTAATATGTCATTACTAGGATACTGTTTTATTAATAGATATTTTAACAGATCGATTCATTCTCCCTGCCTTAACCCCAAAAATTACAAATTATAAGTATAAGTATAAGCTTTGTAATTGTTAGTTTGATATATTCACCTTCACTGCCTTCACGGTCTTTCTTTGAACTCTTTGTTACTTTGTATCATCAGTAGTTAAAGACAGTTAGTCTTACTCTTTCACTAAGGCAGGCTATTTTTAGTATGCCTATTGGTTACCTACCTATTAATAGCACATTGATTATATTCAAATAAAGTGGATATTTTAAATATATCATTTGCTTAAGCTCATCTTTTTATTCATGACTATTTTTACAAACACTCCCTCACTCTCTACACTATACTGAAGATTTCTGCCCTATAAGCCTACGATTAGGCTTATCCAGGGTTTATGTCCATTTTATTCTAGTAATTTTATTAGAGTTTTGAATGTCTTAGTCTGTTGGATTTCCTGGTTTTATAAGGCATCACCGAATACCTGATGGGAAGGAGGTTTATTTGTATGAGTTTGTTAAATATACTATTTACATAAGTGAGTTAAATTTGTGTAAAATCTCATTACCCAAAGATTAATAATTTATTTACATCGGCGTGTGGTGTGTTTAATTGTATCTCATCACCCAGGTTCATAATTTTAATTTTTTTTTTACAGTTACCAGAGAAAATGAGTAAGATTTTGCTCTCAGCTTGGAAGCAGCTGTCTTCGCCTTTGAACTCCATGAATTCTTTGCAACAAGCCCTACCTTTTTTAAGCTCTCAACCTTCAAGATGGGCCTCTAAAAAATCAGGAGGTACTGTCCGCAACAAAATAGGAAGAACAAAAAGAAAGCACAGAGGAATAAAGGCTCAGGATGGTACTTTTGTGCATAAAGGGGATGTGCTGGCCACTCAATTTGGATTACGTTTTTATCCAGGGGAAAATGTCAGCATGGACGAAAAGTGGACTCTGAAAGCTGCTTATGATGGCATTGTTGTCATTTCCACAGAGACTCTAAATCCCTATCCAGATAGTCCACTATATTTATATGTTCAAAAGGGTGCAATTATACAAAAAAAGTTTTTTAACATTATACCCACTCCACTGCATGGCAAATTCAAACTTGTTTCTGAAACTTAATTGAATAAATTATTTCCCATCAAAGCACCATTTTGACTCTGTTATTATACTATTATTATTATTATTATTACTGAGCGCCATTTGAATATTATTTTTTGAGCCCTGTCAAATCTTTATGATCATATTAATTAGTTTCAGCGATTTCACTCTGTAAATCAAATTGTGTATGAAATATTTGCTATTGTTTCTAAGGTTCAAATAAAGTTAAACAATGTATTGCTTGTGCAGCAACAAAAATGATCTACATTTATTGGCTTTTAATTGAAATATTTTGCTTATGATGAACATCCAAGTAAATTTCTGATTTTTAATGAAGTTCTTTATAATTTATAGTAAATTAAATTTCAAAGGCTTGCTGGGGAAAGGGCTTTTTTTTAAAGAACAAATTAAGGCTACATATTTAAAGAAAAAGCAATTTAAACAAAATAATAAAATACAATTTTGCACTTAAACAAAAAAATTGAGAATAAATAATATATCTCTTTGAGTTGTTTCCCTATCTTAGTATCATTCCAACCATTACCCCACAAGAACAGTGAACTCAATATCAATAACTACCCATACATTATCATATTAAAAGAGACATCACTAAACTACACAAGGTGATGAAGTTTTTCGCTGACACTAACAGTCTTAACAGCCCACGCTTCACCATTCTAGTGAATTCTAGATTTTGATGCTTTGAATGTCAAATAAATAAAGACAAGTTTAACCTGTTAAAAAGTTAATAATAAAGGTATGCAAGTTTTTAAAAATTAAAGCATAATTTAAAAAGGTGTATGCAAGACTTTAAAAATAATTACATTATAATATATTTTATAAAGGTGTATGCTCAATACATATTTTGAGGTTAAAAATAAAAAAATTTGTAAATAAATGTTGCAACAAAGGGTAATCCATACACTTACAAATTTTCATATATTTATGACTATATTTCATTCCACCACCTACACACTTCCTATCCCTGAATTTCCTTTCTAAAATGTACCAATTTGGAGCTGTCATTACCAGTATAATGATTTTTTTAAAAAAGAAACATGGGTTTTTAATATTTTTTTTATTCATTAGCACATTATTTTAATTTTAACAAAACATTTTATTTTTTATTCATATAATGATAGTGGCCAGCAAAGTGGAATAATAACCCACACAGGTGTTTAATATTAAAATTAAACTGTGGGCTCAAAAGACAATTAGACATGGATGAATTCTTATTTTGTAGCATGGTAAACAAAATATTTTTTAACCTCATGGTTTTTTAGCCAGTCAGCTGATGCTCACACCTAGCATACATCATTTTGGCCTAGTTGCCAATTTCATTTTATGCTAGACGGTGACAATGGTACTATATTAACTATATACCCAGTGTAGTAATAAATACTGCTTTACAACTGACTTCATTTATCTCTCTAAAAATTACCACAAATCCCACTGATGATGTTGCTACCCCTGTATTCCCATATGTTCTGAGCACCAGAGAGCGATGTAGTAAAGTACATCTGCTTTTGTAGCAAGCTACCTTTTCAATTTTTATATTGACTATACAAAATATTGCAATACAAAAATAGGGATCAATTATTTTACACTAAACAATTATTTTCCAATTTAATTGTATTTGTATGAATAATTAAGTTTCATTTCGAAATTGTGACATACTTAAGTTCTTTCACGGGGATTTCATAACTTTATCAAATTTTTATATTTATAATTGTTTAATAATTATTCCTAAAGTTTATGGAAAGATTGAACTATTCATGAAATTAAAAAGTAAAACTTAGTCAAAACCTCCAAAAATGAATAAATAAACAATGTAATTTCTAAAGATAACAACACAAACTGATGGTCTTTTATCAAATCTAAAAAAATATACTACAGGAATAGCTACACTAAAAATCTTAAATAATAATACCTAAAACTAAAATGATAATGAGACAAAAGTTAATATCTGTAACACATATTTGGCATCAGCATTTTCTGCATCATGCTACAAAGAAGTTTTAATAAATTCATATCAAATGGAAGAAATGTAAATTAACTGTTGACAAGATAGCTATACTCCTAAAAAACTTTAAAATAATAAAAGCTACTGGCCCAGATGAATTGCCTGCAAGGTTATTAAAAGAACTTAACAATGAACTGTCCCTAATCCCTGTAGTTCTTTATTAAGCCTCTCTAAACCAGGGTAAGTGCAGCAGGATTGGAAATTTACTAACGTAACTCCACTCTTTAAGAAAGATGATAAATCAGATCCTTGTAATTAAAGACCTCTATCACTTACTAGTATCACCTGTAAATTACTAGAACACATAACATTTAGTAGAATAGTTAATCACCTAGACAAATATAATTCCCATGCCCACATCAACACGGCTTTAGAAAAAACAGATCATGTGAAACACAACTAATGGGTCTAATAGTAATAGATGAACTTTCAAAAGGCTTAGACAATAATGATCAAATACATACAATATTAGTAGACTTCTCAAAAGCAATTGACAAAGTGCACTACTTTAGATTACTTTTTTAAAAAAAACTTAACTGCTTTGGAATACCAGGACTTCCTTTTGGATAGGGAGCACACTGTAATAATTAATGGATACAAATCTGCACCTATAAAGGTTAAATCAGGAGTTCCACATGAATCTGTGCTAGGTTCTTCATTCTTTTTAACTTATATAAATTATTTACCCAACAACATCTCAGCAGGAAGAAAAGTTAGGTTATTTGGTGATGATTGTATTATCTATAGAACAATTAAGTCAGATCAAAATAGCAAAACTTTACAAAAAGACTTAGATGAATTGATAAAATGGGAAATTAACTGGAGTATGTCTTTCCACCCAGAAAAATGTCTGCTAAGGGTAACAAAGAAAAAGAAACAAATAAATTCAAAATATTTTATTCATGGAAAAGAACTAACCCAAACTAAAGATGGAAAATACTTAGGAGTCATAATAAATGAGAAACGATCATGGAATCCCCAATTCAATGAAGTTATTAAAAAATTAAACAAAACCTTAGGATTTATAAAAAGAAACTGTTACAAATGTAATAGAGATATTAAACTAAAATTCTACCTCACCTTGGTGAGACCTATACTAGAATAAGCATGTCCATCTAAACCTCTTTCTATGCAACTGAACCAAAAACTGTTACATGCCCCACTAGTTTTAATTACTACCATGTGTGTAAAAAGTGTCAGAATTCAAGGAAGATTATACATTATTTACACAAAATAATTGTAGGGTGAGGTTTGAGAAATAAATAGGGATTAATGCTCATGGGGATGGGAGGTGTCTTATATTTTCCTTTTTTTGCCATCGTAACTGTAACATATGAATGGCTCCAATTATAAGGCATAGGACTTTTGAGCCAACCATTGATAAAATATTAAAGTTAGTGCTGGTATTTATGTGGGAGAGAGAGAGAGCAGTTAAGAAATTTTCCCATGAAACGGCATTTTTTGAAACCTAACCTTATTTATAAACATAAAAAAGGCATTTCCAATCACCACTCATCTTGAAATGAAACGAAATACCATTGAAAAGTGAGAACAAGGTGCAACAACATCGGCCAACATCAACGATCTGCACTATTCTCAAGAACAATTAAGGAGATAGATTTTTTAAAGGGAGTGTCAAGAATGCGTACAAAATTGTTAAGACATATTTTCTTCAAATTTTGATGCGTCTGCAGTTTGAATCTAGTTAAAAAGAAATAATTATTATTAGTCATAAATTCAAATTTTTGTTTACATTTGTTTTTGTTTCAAATCTAAATTGTATTCTAATTGTTTCATTCTTTAACAAATAGATAATTTTATTTGAATAAATGTTAATCCAATTTTTTGAAAAATTAGTATATTTGATTTGTATAGGACAATTAGTTGCGTATAACAAGTGTTCCTCTTAACAAGTAAGAGTCTGGAATGAATAAACTCATTATGAGAGGTTTGAGTGTAATAAAAATGGTAAAAGTGTTATTTTTTAAAAATTGTATAAAAAAGGTGTGTCTTTTACATTTATAGTCTGTAAAATATGGTAATAATGGGGCGGAAATTAGGCTAGGTTGGTGGTTCTCAATTAGTGGGGCACACAGCTCTGTAAAGTTGGGTCTTGTTTGACCTCAGCAGAGGTGTACTTATAACAATTTTATAGACAAATGATAAGATTTACAGTTGCGCGGAGGGCTGGGGGGGGGGGGCGAAAAGTTTTCTTCTTCCTAAGCGAGGCATGATAGAAAATAATTGAGAAGCGCTGGGCTAGGTAAACAGGCTATGGGTAAGAATAAAAAAACAAACATTTATCAGCAAGAAGCCTTCGTCTGACAAAAGAGGAAAATTAAGATGTGGTGTATAATAGTAATAATAGCATAATTCAAGTAGACTTACCAAAAAACAACAACAAAACCATTCACATTGAAAAAAATTATTTATTAATACTAATTCAGTCATAAAAACTTTAATTTTTTTTTTTTTAATATATTTTGGATGAATTCGTAACAAATTAAAATAAAAAAAAACATGATTCACATTACTGATTGCTAATTTTATTTTTTTCTGCAAATTCTTTACTCAAGAGTTTCATCACATCACCATGCTTCAGATCTGTCCCTTTCCTCTTCTCTGAATAAAACTCCTTGACAAACAATGCAAATTTATTTGGTGTCTTTGGAGTAGAAATGGTGGATGTTTCACTCTTAGTGGAATTCAAAGATTTCGTCAAGTAAACTTCAAATTTTCCACGGCAGTGGCCACATACTTTTTTTTCTGTATCTAAGGACTTGGAATGGCGCCCTATCCTATATTCAAAACAAAACCAGTACATTTTTGAAGAGATATTTCATGTGTTAAAATTATTATGTTTCAAAATGATTTTTAAAAAACTAGTAAATGATGATTAACAATATGTTAGAGCATTTCATTGTTTACACATTATAAGACTTATTTTTCCCTACATATTAAAACAAGTAATAAAAACATTTAAACAATTTCCAACAAAGAATTTCCAAATTTTTATTCAAGGAAAATTCAGGAAATCATTCTAGATTTATTAAAAGTAATTTCAAATCAGAAATTCTGAAACTAAACAAAATATGATGTCATATCCCCTCAGCTACATCACACAAAAAGTGTGTCTGTCAATAAAATGCACTACTATAAATAAGCTTTCACAATGCGGAAATCCCCATTAGTTATCATTCTAGATTACATTAAAAGTAATTTCAAATAAATAATTTTGAAACTAAACAAAACAATTGCCAACTACAAATTACTGCTAAAATTAAGGGAGTTCAATGAAAATAGATTTTTAAAAAATTCCTTCTCCAACATTGTTCTAATATTATTAGCTACAGTTTGGCATTTGTTTCAACCCTAAAGATGTTATGGTTGCCAAATTGACAAAATACTGATATTTTTTTGTTTGTTTAATTTTCCAGGAAATCCAGTGTATTTTTTTAGTAATTCTTTTGGCACATGCACATCCTTGAGACGTACTTAAAATATTTGCAAAAGACCTTAACCTTCTATCTGGTATGGTTCAGGAGGATTTGCTTGTGCAAGCTTTAACAGACAGCACAGAAATTTCAAATATATAAACGCAATTTTTCCCAAGGTGCCATCCATAAAGGACGTCATGCACCTAGGAGAGATCCCCACATTTCTGACAATTTTTGATGAGGGGGAGGGGGTGTTTAATAATGGTGACATTGCGTCAAAACTCACTACTTTAAATCAAAGTTCTACTTAAGAAATCAATTTAATACTTTTTATTTTCTGGCATTTTACATAGATTCACGCGTGCTACGATAATGGAGTGCAGCCTTACACTAAATACATACTAAAATGACAATAAAATGATTTAAAGCATGCTCATTTTCAAATAGAAGATACCATTTTAAAAGCGGGGAGGTCTGCAGCTTCAAGACATCATTTTGGAGAAGAGTCTAAGTTTTTCTGACGAAGTGTGACTATGGGGGGGAGGGATAAAAATTGTCAAAAATCGTGTGATGTCATTTATGGACGGCCACCAAGGGAAATTGCGTTAAAAATTCAATGTTAAGCTAGTTTTTGTGCAGTTCTTTAAAAAATTTGCCTTGCAATGGCTATAAAAGTTAAAAATTATTTCTTCACCTGTACTTGCAATTTACACACTGATAAGTGTACTTAGTTTGTATGTGATAATCGTGACATCTGGCTATGGTTGGCATGAAGGGAAACTTCCTGTTTATCTTTCTTGTCCTATAGAAAACATCAAACATTGAGTTAATAATCAAGTTGTGATGCTTGTGAATATAAATATAAGAATACCGTTATAAATTCCCAACATTTTAGGTGCAAAACATGAGGAATACTAGTTCAATGACTCTTAGAATCTCCATGAGTTCTTTAAAGTAAACAAATAATTTTAGACATGTCTGGTGAAGACAATTTAGTCTGTAAGCCAAATCAAGTTGTATAGCTGCGTTTTCTCAGTTGAGGTTTCCTAATTATCTTCCTCTTCCCTAAGTTACCTTGGTATTCAAATAACTATAGCTTAAGCAGATCTACAAAAGGCATAAAACCTGCATAGTTCAGGTTAGGACCGTACAACTGAAATTTAAAAAAAAAACACTTTTTGGACTTTGCAACTTCTTTTCCAGCACCTATTTCACAACCTGAGTAAAACCAATAACTTTTTATGGATCATTCTTGTAAAGAAATGAATGAGGTCTAGTCATGACACTAAGTAAAAATTTAAGATATGCTTTAGTTTTAATGTAAATTTAAATGGACTTGTTCATGTAACCAAAAAAATGTATTAGATAAATAAAACATACCATGACTTCCATATTGGTCCATGGCTTTCATTTGCTCCATTAATTAGTTTAACTGCAGCATGACACAGTTCATGGGCAAGGGTATTTCTCACACGCTCTGATGATTAGTTAAGCATTTAGTTGCAATATATATAAAACAAGATCAGTAGTGATGTATAACTATTTATGTCACTAGAAGTATAAAATATTTTTCTAGAATGAGTAATATGGAAATTTTTTCTCTTTAAAATAACCACTAGTATGAGTTAGAAATTTTCATTAGTAATGACAATCTATACATACATTTATAGGGAATAATCTAATATTACATAAGAATAACTAATTTTTTTTCCTTTTAAAAAAGGGCTTAGCTAGGGAGGGGGGGTCCAAATTCAAAAGTCCCCGGGCCCCCTAAGTAGTGTACATTATCTCATGTCATGATATCCAATGTCAAAATGCAGGGCCCCCAAAAGATACCAAGCCCTCGGGCCCCCAAAACCTAAGCTACACCACTGTTTTAAAATTAGTTTTTATTTAGAGCTCACTCCTATAAAGAATAACACAGTGTTATAAAAATTAACATGCTTTCACCTTCATAGTGAGATATTTTTTCTTCAAGCAAAACTTTTTAACAGACAGCAACAGAATTTTATTACCTGTAGAATCACAAACTTTAACAGACAAAGTTATTTTTGTTTTAAAGTTGTCTGGTCTGCCTTTATAACAAAAAGTTCCAGCCGTCTTTGTGTACCTTTGGCTCCATTCAATTTCCAGATCTTTTGGTAGCTAAAAAAAACAAATTTCACATAAATTTAGCCATGTCTAACACTGCCAATAGTGAACTCGCCTCAAAATCTGAGATTTGTGTGACCTAGCCCATAATAAAAATATTGATGAATGACAATTGCTAAAAAGTCCAACGCTGACTTGGAGAGGAGATGTGTGTTGCTAAGTCTAGCAAGCCCTGAGAAAGTTCTAATGGAAACATGCACACACACAAAAAAACACCCCAAAAAATCCTCAGCATAAAGTCTTTGGCTACATTCTTGTTCCAGTTTATTGTTAGCCTAAACAAAAAAAAAATCATGTATATTTAGTAGTGTCTAACACTGTATGTAGTCTTTAGCGCTATTTTTATTCTAGATCCTGTTCCAGGGGTGCCACCGACTGACAGCTGAAATCCCTTTTTAAAAAATGTTTGAACCCTGAAACTGAATTTTTTAAAATGGTCAACCCTGAAACCTATGTAACGCCATGTAACGCTTAATATTAATACAATATCAAAAATTTTGCAGTTACATACACACATACAAATAACAATAAAAACAGGATCAAATCTCGGGCATTTACAGATATTTAATGTGAAAAAATGCAAACTGTAGTATTCATATTACTCATATCTGTTCCATATTTAAAATGTTCACATTCTCATTTTATCATAAGACTTTTAGACCAGAGATTATAATAATGCATTTGATGACAAACAAAAGGTTGGCATTACACCTAGGGAAACATATGTTTAAATAAGAAACAATCTAATCATAGACATCACAAAGTTTTTAAAAGTTTAAGAAATGGTTATAAAAATGTGTGCTTGTAGATTACATTTTTTTGAAAAATTTAGTTATAGATGATTTTTGTTGATTTTTATGTTTTCTCTTTCTGGACAAATTTTGTATAGACATGTCTTGAGGTACTGGTAAGGTTTTAACACCAGATGATGATGATGTCACAGCAGATGGCATCACTGAAACAGAAGATGACACAGTTGAGGGTGGCACATTTAAATATGTGGCAGGCAATGCTGAAGCTGAGGCTGGTGGTACTGATGGGTGTTGAATACTTGAGGTTGATGTAACAATTGAAGAGCCTGAATTCACAGTTTCATTATCTAATTCCTTTAAAAATTCTAACTGTCGCTATTTGGCGGAGTAAACAGTTGCTCTCATGGAGTCAGATACTGTCACGGTGCAGGCACTTTCACCCTTGGCCTTAAGGTGGCTTTTAACGATTGCCAAGCCCTCATAGTTTTTGTGGTCATCCTTGACCGATCAGCTTCAATAATGTCATCCATAAACACTTTTAGCCAGTAACCCTAGCAAGGGATACTTGGACTGTCCATTTTCTTTTAATTTTATTAATATGCTCCACCAGTCCTTGTCTAGATGAAAATCTGGGGAAGTCTTATCTGCCTCCAACTGAGACATTGGTGCATTCACTGTGTACTTGCCAATCTCAGCATCTAGAATCCCACACTTGTCAGTGCTTGTGACATTGGGCAGACTCTCTGTTAATTTTACCAATGTAGCAGCTTTTGTTATTGTTGTTGAAGACTTCTGCAATGCTGCATAATAACACTGTTTAGAAGAGGCATTTTCTTCATCTTCTCAGCTGCTTTGACATATCCTTTGCGACCCGCTGCATAAAAATCATTTATCCCATGATTTTTTTTGTCACATAGACATTCTCGCATTACATGAAGACAGTATTGGCCAAGAGCAAGTTGTCTGTCCCTAACTTGAGTTGCCCTGTCCCTAAAATCTATTTGAGCAAGGTGCTTCATGCCTTTACATGAGTCTGAAATAACACTGGGCTCAATGAAACCAGAAAAAAAAACTTTTCAGTTGGTCATACATGTCCATATGCAGGCGATGACATTGCAGCCTTTCTGATTGGTAAATTTTGACATATGCACTGAAATCATTCAAAATGCCTCTATACAATTTGCAGGGGTGCCACCGTTCCAGGTTATCACGGAATTCCGGATTCGTGGAATTTTTTCATTTTATTTTCCGGATTTGTGACTTTTGTTTTGATTTTCAAATCTAGCTCAGAGTTTAAAAAAACAAAAAACATCTAGTCTCATGCGAATTCAATTCAGCAAGGAGCAACTTATTGAAACAAAATGCCTAGTGAATTCTTAATCTATCCTCTGTTGAATTTTTTGATGATGACCTCATAAGATTATTTGGCATCATGGGACCCTTACAAACTTACATTCTTGGACTACACATTCTTTTACTTTATTTCCATACTTCTTTTTATGTTTGTTTTCTGTGGGAGGCTTTTTGCAGATGCACTCATTGTTTTGATGTGCCTTGTTTGGTCTCACTCATACCTCATTCAATAACACTAACATTTTTTTTTCTACCCAGCCTGATTGCAGTCCCATCCCACTTAAACTTCTTTTCATTCATCCTTATTTACACGGCACTTTGTACACATCTTTGTGATGAAATCAACAACTAACTCTTACAAATACCATATGTCAGAGCCAGTTTTGACTTAATTTACTGACCTTATTATCAAAGATCTCCTCATTAAAGATAAGTAACAGCTTCTTGGTTAATTCCTCCTTTGTTCGTTGAAATTGTCCAACAAATCTATAGAGAACATAAGCATACATTATTTCAATGGGAACATACTACCAGCATTTTTAGACAATATTGAAATTGGTAAACACAGAATTATCATACTTGTAATTATTTTGTAGTAATCATTTTTCTTCATCTTTTCCCACCTTGGTCAAGAAACAAAAATTTAAGGAATGACTACAATGTCTATGCACATCAGTGTTTGAATGCAAAGGCATTAAAAAATTTTTTTTTTCATTTGTTTAAACTATAAAATACAGAGATTGACTAATAAAGATAGGATTTTTTGCATTGGAAGGAGGGGTACGGGGGAGGGGGGGGGGGCTAAATGAGACCTACCTGGCAGCTTGAGGATGTCGTTTATAATGAGGATAGTCCAGTGAAAGTGAATTCAAAAAATGAAGTGAGTCATCATAGCCACTATTGGAGGCTCTACGTGGCGGTGGATTAGTTGCTGCATGAACTGGTCTAACTGATGAAAATAAAAGATGTATTAATTCATGCTATTAAGGATACAGTGACTCATGACTATTAAGCAGGGGTGTCCAAAGTCTCAAGGTCTCATCTTAAATAATTTGTAAAGTTTTTTTCTGTAACGATATCATTTATCAGAAAAGCTTAAGCCCTTTTCTGTTTTTAGTACAAAATACAATGGCATCAAATAATGGCAATATTTATGACATTTTATTGTAAATCAACTTGGATATTGTTAACAAAAAGCTGATGAAGTTATGCACTGTTATATGTCAGAATTTTGATGATGTCCAATAGCAAGAAATCAATGCAATAAAATTTGGTCAAGTTTCAAAAGTAATTAATGTTGTGTCAGTGTGCTTAAAATTCAGGACAGCTTTTATTTCAATTTAATGATTTTTAACACAAGATTTTTGGCTCTAATTATATTTCAAAAGTTTTTATTCATTAGAAGAAACGTGGCGTATAAATAACAAGTTTTTATTTAAGAATTTGGCCATTTTTAGTGATAATTACTTTGTAGAAAATCATTTCTAATGATGGAATAAAGTCTCAAAAACTGCGATAGAAATGGCCCTTTTTCATCTCCATCAAATATCACTCTAACAGTACATATATAATATATAATGAAAATTCTGACACTCAGTCTAAAAGTTTATTTTTTGTTTATTTTCTCACTTCAGCCCCTACATATTATTATTTCCTAGAATAATGCTCACTTAGCAAAAAAAAGTGGATGCCCATGATATAAAGGATGCATTTGCTCATGACCATTAACAGTGATACTTTAAATAATTTATACATTATTATACATAATTAACTATTAAACTCAATTTCGGATATAATCTTAACTGGGGTCACAAAATAATTTGAAACACAGAAGTAGTTTAATAATAATAAATGAGGCTAGATAAGCTTTATTGTTTCAAGATATTAAAATTGTCTGGCTGACCTCGGTTTAGCAAGGGTGTGGTTAAAGGTGTTTTGAAAGTGTTGAACTTGTCGTCCAATAACTCTTCTGATTTAGATCTCAAAGGTTTGATGTCCTTAAAAGAATTTTCTTTCAATAAATCAAGAGAAAAATCTTCTTTGACTTCTGTATTCTTTTGGTCAAAACAAAAATCATCAGAGATCTCCTTTGAATTTGTTTCCAGATTTCTTCTGTAGATGTGATGTTTATTTTCTTTGTGGTCACTGTCAGAGTTGGAGTCATCATCAGACAAGGAGGAAGAACTCTCAGAATTAAACCTAGAATAGTATCCCGTGAGAAGTAAACATTAAAAATTGCAAAATGTTAAAGAAACCAATGATAATCTTGAGTATTCATATTTAAGATAAAAATAACATTAGCCACAGCCCCAATGATAAAGCACTATAAAAGGTAAACAAGTTTTAAAATGTGCTGTTATCCATTTAATATTTTAGAATCTTGTTCACAAATCGGGGGTCGCGGTGGTCGAGTGGCAAGCGCGCTCGACTGTCGTTCTGATGGTCACGAGTTTCAATCCATAGGAAGCCATGGACTTGTTCCCGGGGCCTAGGGCGTCCCCGAGTTCCACCCAGCTCCCAATGGGTGAAAAGCGGCGGGGTAATGCGTGGAACCCTTAGCCGTGGCATATGAACGCTGCATCACTTGCCAAAAATAAAAAACAACTGCTGCCTTGCTTGCCTTGGCTGACCAAAGGCTATGGAAGCAAATCCAGAAAATACAGCAGGCTGAAGTCGGAGACCACGGGCCAATAGGCGCAAAACTCGTGGCACGCAAAAAGTCAATATTCAATATCAAGAATGAAGAAGAAGGAAGAAGAAGTTCATAAATCATTTAATGTATACTCCAATCAGTAGGGGTGTATGGGGTGCTAAGGAGGGGTAGTACCTCTGGTGGGGGGGACACGTCGTACTCTCTAGGGGGTAGTTCTCCCACTCTTGGTCCCCACTTGACACTCAGCTCTCACCAGTGGCTCCTAGAAACTGTAGTGTGCGCAGTGGCCAAACCCCGGATAACAGCTTCGACTGGCTGGCTAAACCTGGTGAGGGTAGCCGTGGGTTTCAAACCCTCGGTGACCTAGGTATGTCTACCTGTGCACGTGAAGACGACTCGATGGACTGAGCGGAGGAACCACTAGATGGTCAACGGTCAAAAAGGCGAGTCTCAGCAAAGTGTGGTGGAACGCTAAGGGCATGACAAGACAGACAGGACATCATGGCCATCCACTGCACCCGTCTCCATCACCAGCCGTCTCGACTCTGTCGTGCCTCTGGATCATGATGGACTCGGGCGAGAGAGTGAGATCGACGAACTGCGCAACTCTTTCTCACTTAAATCCAAGTCACCGCGCAAGTCACATTTTTCATCCATCCCATCCCATAACTCACCTCACCACCAAGTCCTGTGGCGACAGGCAAGCAACGAAGCGGCAGGTGTGGGTACACTGGGAGCCGTAGCCGCGACCCTGCACACAGGCGGCCCAGGGCATTGGGTCGTTCTTCACCGACACGGAGCAGAGGTGGAGTCCGGCAGCCCCCTGGGTGACTGAGCAGCCCTTTTTAGGAATGCACTGCTCACCTCCATGGCATGAGGAAGGGGCTAGAAAAGGTGCCCTAAACATTGCCTGCTCCAGCCTTCCCTAGCCAGCTTACCGCGGCTTGTGGGGACCCTATACCAGCGGTCAAAATATTAAAAAGAAATTGAGGATATTTGCTCTCACATTGGGCGCATGGAATGTGCGCACCCTCCTGGACAGAGACGATGCAAATAGACCTCAGAGGAGAACAGCCCTGATTGGTAAAGAACTTGCCAGGTATAATATAGACATCGCAGCCCTGAGCGAGACAAGGCTTGCGGGCGAAGGAGAGCTCTGTGAAAAAGGCTCCGGATACACATTCTTCTGGAGTGGCAGACCCAACGAGGAGCGGCGTGAAGCAGGAGTTGGCTTTGCGGTGAGGACAACCCTTGTCGGAAAAATGACTGGACTACCCAAGGGACTGAATGACAGGCTCATGACCATGAAACTTCCACTGTTAGCTGGTAAGAAGCATGTCACCATCATCAGTGCATACGCCCCAACCATGACCAACCCAGATGAAGTCAAGGCAAAGTTTTACGAAGAACTTCACACACTCATTGCCGACGTTCCAAAGGAGGACAAGCTCATCTTGCTAGGTGACTTCAACGCAAGAGTTGGCAAGGACTACTGTGCCTGGGAGGGAGTACTTGGACACCATGGAGTGGGCCAATGCAACAGCAATGGCCTTCTTCTGCTTCAGACTTGTGCTGAACATGAACTGCTAATCACCAACACGATCTTCCGCCTCCCTACCCGCAATAGGACATCATGGATGCACCCCCGCTCGAAGCACTGGCATCTTATTGACTATGTCATCATTAGGAAGAGGGACAGACAGGATGTAAGAGTGACCAAGTCCATGTGCGGTGCTGAATGCTGGACAGACCACCGCCTCATCCTCTCCAAGCTCAACATTTGTATTCAGCCTAAACGGCGCCCGCAAGGGAAGAAGGCCCCCAAACGGCTGAATGTTGCCAAGCTGAAGACCACTAGTGGCAAGCAGTCATTCGTGATTGCTCTGGAGGAGCGCTTGAGATCCACCTCTCCGGAAAACCAGAACGTGGAGGCAGATTGGACATCGCTTAGAGAGCTGATTTACACCTCAGCTACAGAGACCCTGGGGCCCCAGACCAGAAAAAATAAGGACTGGTTTGACGAGAATTGCGAAGTCATCAAGCAGTTACTGGATGAGAAACACCAACTCCACCAAGCTTACCTCAATAACCC
>MUZC01001993.1:408920-420764 GCA_002072015.1 Radix auricularia | reverse complement strand
CTCCTGCCTGAAAGCCAGTGTGGCTTCCGAAGAGAGCGAGGAACCATCGACATGATTTTTGCTGCCAGGCAACTACAAGAGAAATGCCAGGAGCAGAACTCTGACCTTTTCTCCACCTATGTTGACCTAACCAAGGCATTCGACACAGTTGGCAGAGAGGGTTTGTGGAAGATCATGGAGAAGTATGGTTGCCCAAGCAAATTCATTTCCTTGGTTCAACAATTCCACGAGGGCATGCAGGCCAGAGTCCAGGACAGAGGAGAGTCATCTGACCCTTTTCCTGTCACAAACGGTGTCAAGCAGGGATGCGTCCTGGCCCCAACGCTATTCAGCATCATGTTCTCTGCCATGCTGACAGAGGCCTTCAGAAACGAAGATGTTGGTGTTAAGCTGAGGTACCGTACGGATGGCAAACTGTTCAACCTTCGGAGGCTTCAGGCAAAAACCAAGGTCAGGACAGACACAATCAGGGACCTGCTCTTTGCAGACGATTGTGCCCTCAATGCTGCCTCAGAGGATGACATAAAACGCAGTGTTAGCCTGTTCTCCAGCGCCTGCACTAACTTTGGTCTGACAATTAACACAAAGAAGACTGAAGTCCTTTATCAACCCGCGCCTGGAAAGCCTTATGTTGAGCCCATCATCACTGTCAACAACCAGAAACTCAACGCAGTGAAACGCTTCACATACCTAGGCAGCACACTGTCACAAAATGTCACCATCGATGACGAAGTGAATGTCAGAATTGCCAGGGCCAGCTCCACTTTTGGCAGGTTGTACCCGAATGTCTGGAACAGTAGAGGCATTACCATCCAGACCAAAGTGAAAGTATATAGGGCAGTTGTGCTCCCTACACTGCTTTATGCATGCGAAACATGGACCGTATATCAACGCCATGCTAAAAAGCTGAACCACTTTCACACAACAAGCCTCAGGAAGATTCTGGGCATAAAGTGGCAGGACAAAACTCCAGACACCACGGTACTAACCAAAGCTGGCCTCCCCAGCATCTTCACCCCCCTGATGCAGTCACAGCTTCGCTGGGCAGGGCACCTAACCCGAATGCCAAATGAGAGACTACCAAAGAGACTCTTTTATGGTGAGCTCCAGCATGGCCAGCGGTCCCATGGTGGACAAAAGAAACGCTTTAAAGACACATTGAAAGCGTCTCTGAAAGCGTTTGCAATAAACCTAGACACGTGGGAGGAAGCTGAGTTGGACCGGTCCACCTGGCGCCAATCCATCCACGAAGGTGCCAGGACATGCGAGGCAAACAGGATTAGCGCCGCAGAAAAGAAGAGGCAAGCCTGAAAGGCCCGTGCTGTCAACCCTCCAGGAGACAATCAACTCAACCAATGTCCCTTCTGTTCCCGAACTTTCCGTGCCAGGATCGGCCTTGTCAGCCATCTGCGCACACATAGGCAAAACCAGTCTCAGCAACCCTCGGATGACTAGAGTGGTCCTCGTCGATTCGACGGACGAACGAATTAATTAATTACTCCAATCAGTAACAGATAACTTTCTGTTGCTTTTTAACATACCAGATATCAGTTTCCCACATTATGTGCTAATAGCTAATATTTTAAGGGACAAGCTTTTATCGAAAGTTTTAAAAACTAATGAGTAAATTACCTTTTTTCCCATCTATTTTGCTGTAACTGTAAAAGGTCATTGTTATATTTGATATAAAATAGCTCATCCTCTTCTTCTTCATCAGTCAATGATACAGCATCATCATCCACTATGAACTCATCAAGGGGAATCCTTTATAAATGTTATGTGAAATGCTTTAGTTGAAATTTAAATGTGTTAAAAGTTAAAAATGAACTATACAGCACCTTCACATTTCAATTTGTGAAGTTTTATTCTTCATCAACATGCTTAAGTATGCTTGATCAAACACCTTTACTTGGAAATTTTTTTAATTTATAGTCAAATGGTTTTTTTTGTATCATTGATGGTATATTTTTAATTTTTATCTTGTTGGTGATTTTTAAAAAAACTTACTTTTCTTGTCTGCTAGGAGCTTTTCTAAGGACTTCTTTCTTAATCTTACCCAAAACTGAATACACAAAAAATGTAAAAAAACATTACAATTACAATTTTTTAAATAAAATTTACACAAAACAGTTCAGCTTTATTTTACTGTATATACTCAAGTAAAAGACCATCTTGAACCCCCTGATTTGTCACTTGAAAAATGGAATTTTACATTTCTTTCATGATCAATACAGCAAACTCATGATGTTTATAAACCAAATTATGCATGTGTAAGTCGAACCCATGATTTTGGCATTGAAATTTTGAAGCATATAAATCTCAAAAAAATATATTTTAAAAATGTTATTTTAAAAGCAGCTTTAAGTTTGAAGATGTCAAAAAACTAATTTCAGTACTCCGCTAATGTAACTTAAAGTAGTAATCATCAAAATGTAGGCATTTTGAAAAAGGTATTTAAAAATGTATGTTTCATTTTGGTACTCCTTTCAGTACAACTATAAATATAAGGTTAAAGAATTCGTTAAAGTCAAAAACTTACAATTGTCAAGGTCATCTTCACTGGAAGATTCACCATGTCGATTATTCCTGTAATTTAATTTTACTAAGATGGAATGAATATCAAAAATATTCAAGATAAACATATTTTTAACTAGTATCTGCTTTAAAACACCTTTTGAACAAATTTTTACATCAGAAAAAAAACTGTAGAAGATTAAGAATTCATGCATTGGAAATGCATATAGCAAATGATGATGCGAAAAAGAATTAGCATTTGTGGTAAAAACTAAATTAATTCCTTTTAAAATATAAGAATCAAACAGAGCATTCAAAATATAAAACAGTAGAGAGAAATGACACTATCTTGAACTGTACAAACCTATTTAGAGATAGTGCTCCTGTCAGTTTCACTATATCATCAACAGATGCATTGCTAGGTGTCACTTTTTTCTGAACCCCATGAGTGGAAGATAACAAGGGTGTTGAACTTCCCTGCAGTCTACTAGTGCTTAGCTTTAGTTCATTACTTTCATCCTCACTGTCACCAACATCAGCAGTGAGCTCTACAGCTGGAGACAGTTTGTCCATTGCTGGAAATCTCCCTGGTGACTCTGTCTTGAATTCTGGAATTGTAGAAAGTAGAAATGACTTGGTTTTTTATCTAAAATTCAATTTCATTTTAATCTTGCATTAATTTAGTATACAACACACTAAGTTAATTTATCTTGCTGCAAGCTTATTTCCCTTTTTTTTCTTTTACCAATACAAATAATGACTTCACATAAAAATAATTTTTTGTCACTGGCAATCTTCCCTTTAATTTAAGCTGCGTGGCCACAAAGATATTGCTATGATGCTGCACAGTAGTTTAGAATTACAGTGCAGAAAATTTTGCAAAATATTGCAGAAAAAATGGATGCTGTGCAACTTTGCACAAGTTATTTTGACTTTGCGCATCGACCGAGATACCTCAGAAGGAACATTGATCATGGGTCCCCATACTGATTGTATGACGTGACCAAATATTAATAAGCTATATAGGTAGACTTTATCAAATGACAATTATTAAGTTACTTTGTTCATTAAATCATCTTTAGATAGGTCCTCAATAGGTAATTAAACTATAAAATTTCATACTCTTCACAACTTAAGGGTTTGACTGAGGAAGGTAGAGGTACATTTTTATTCTTATACCTTTTCACAGGGGCATTGCTAAATATTACACAATTTTCACAGTTCCATTTTTAATTCAATGTGACATCCAACTTCCCTCACTCACACACACACATCATTTACAGACATATTATCCAATTACTAATTACTTACCTTCACTCTTACTTTTAATGCTATTCCCATCATCTTCCTCCTCATCATCAGTTTCAGGTACTGTAAAATGTTGATTTACAACTAACTGGGACATCTCAATTTTATTGGCCAAGTCCTCTTCATCTTCAGTGTCATAAGCAATAATAGCTGAGCCATTTTTTTCCTCAGGAGACATTTCATTCAATAGAGAAGAATCTTGTGAAATTTCAGGATCAGTTTTTACAAAACTTGTCTGCGCAGAAACATCACAAACTTCAAAGAAGCTGCCAGAAAAATCAAATTGTTCATTAGAAGTCTTCATTTCGATGTTATAACAATGGTCCTTACGATGTGTATGAACGCCATCTGTGTTTTTAGATGATGGTTCTTTATATTTACTGACGATACCACTGGACTTTTCTATTTTTCTGCCTGGTGAATACTGCTTTAAATCATCAGGTGAATGACATTCTGAAAACTCCTTTGGGCTGACACACTTTTTAAGATGACTTGACACCTTTTTTGTGTGAGCTATCAAGTTTTTTTGAAGCTCTGTTCTGTTGCCAACAATTTTTTCTTGACAAGCAGAAATTGACTGTTCATCTTCTGAGCTTTCAGAAAAGTTGAAGTTGATCTTTGTAGGTCTTTTATTTTTAGGCATTTTAAATTACCCCCTGAAAAACAATTACGCAATTAAATTGCTGTACTATGGGAGACTTCGCTTTGGCCCAGGCATAGTTAAAGTTAAAGACTGGGGCTGGGGGCGTAGAAAAGTTAGCATTTGTGACGATGTAAGACAAGGGGAGGGGTGGTGTTTAAGAAATCAAAATCACATCAAAATACGCTACTTAAAATAAAAGTTCCACTTGATTGCTTACAATTTATTTAGTTAAATTTTCAATGGCTTCACATATGTTACGATAATAAAGTGCAGACTTACACTAAATACATATTTCAATGACAAAAATGCAATTTGAAAAGTGGTAATTTTCAATAACCTTTGGGGGCGGGGGCAATCAAAGCTTTGTGATGTGATATTGTGGAGAGTGGGTCTAGGTTTTGTGTCAAAGGTGAAAAGGGGGGGGGGGGGTAAAATCTGCCAAAATCGCCTGACATCATTCATGGACAGCCAAAAAACTTATAAAATATAACAATATAAGCAGTGAAATCACCATTATGTTATGTTTATATAACAGCTGAAACACCGGTGGGCAAAAGAGAAACTTCTACTAATTTCAAGAAATGTAAATAATAGTAAATATATATCAGACGGATATAATATCATATATTTTAGCAATGTGTGAACGTTTGGTCTGAATCAGAATTTCGTTTGCATTAAATTTTAAAACACTATTGCATATCAGTGTGGACTCAGTCAGTCACGGATGTCGTTTTGCAATCTGAGAGGTTTAGGTTACTTGGCTTAGTATTATTATTATGCAAATTATATTTGTTGTGCGTGAGTACGCATTCAGTGGAGCAGGGCCGGCTTTAGGCATAGGCAAACTCGCCTAGGGCCTCCAATCTGTGGGGGCCTCGCACTGGAATCATAGAAAATATATATATACAAATATTTTAAAGAGGGCAATAGGATCAAGGTCAAAACATCCAGATCCACCCAATCAGATCAATACCTTTACACGCTGATATATTTTTTATAGTGCATATTTAAAATTTAATTTTTAAATTCATCAGTGTTAAACACATCGTCACAATATTGACAAACATATAACCTAAATTTATCCTTAATATACAATGTTTTAAGTAGTAAAATTAAACATTGCAATGTTAAATGCTGTTGTAAGTAGCAAAATATAAAAACGATTTAGGCATGGGTTTGGATGTAGAAATTTTTGGCAATAAAATTACATAGCAAAATTAAGCTGAAACTTCCCTGATTTCTCAAAGTATAAATTATTTTTGTTTTCAGAGCTTAGACGTAGTAACGACAACAGCTAAGGGACATCAAAATAACAGATAATTTTTTAGTAGTCTGGCATAGCTAATTTTTGTTGTGTTTTATTTTCTTATGTTCAGTTTTTATTATCTCATCTCTTCAATACTAAAAATTTATGAAATTGTTAAATAAGTCGATGAGAACGAAATAGCGATTTCAAGAAAGCATGTCCAGTCTTCTAGCTGATCATGAATTGCTCGTGAACCACATTCATGCTATCAGCACTTTGATTGAACTGTAAATCGGTTGAAGAAAGGAAGAACAATCATTACAGAAACACAAAAAACTTATGCAAATTAGACTACATTAAGCACTGGAAAAAGGTTTTACAAAGAATCATTTCAATTGTTCAGTTTCTTGCAAAATGGAACCAGACAATGAAAATTTGTTGGAATGGTTGAATTGTTCGGAGAGTGATATTCATACATAGAAGATCATTTAAGACATTAAAAATACGAAGAAATTCATGATCATTACTTGGGCAAAAGAATTCAAAATGAGGTAATTAATCTGATCGGTGATGCCACCTTGGAAATAATTGTAAATTATGTTCAAAGCTAGAAATATTATTCCATCTTTTTGGACTGCATGCTGCACACCTGATTCTGGTCACCACGAGCAAATGACTGTGATTTACCAAATATGCAACATGGTGAGTACGCCAGTAGAAATCTATGAATATTTTGTGGGATTCATGGCTGTCGACGATAGCACTGGTTTATGTTCCAAGGAAGCATGCTTAAAAAGCTTGAAGATCTGAATTCAAGTTTCCAGAACTGCAAAGACCAAGGATGTGATAAGGGAGCAAATATGAAAGGCTGCAATCTTGGTGTAAAAAATAACGTCTACTTTAACTCAATCCAAAATCATTTTATGTGCCATGTGGATGTTACAGGCCCAATCGAATCGTCAGTGGTTGCAACCACACTCTTTGGACTATTGTCTCAAATTTGTTTTTGTTAGGGGCTTCAACACAGTGATTGAAGATCTTAAAACTCATGTAAAAAATCTGACAATAAAGCCTGTTTCCAATACATGCTGGGAATGGAAGATCGAAACTGTTAAAGCTGTTTGTTATTAAACAGCAGCAGTGTATGATGCATTAGTGATTAGTGGAGGTGTCTGAAAATGCCAACAGTCCTAAATCAAGGACCAAAAAAGCTGGATGACAAAAACCACTTTAAAAATTCAATTTATTGTAGCTTTAGTCATCTGGTGCGATTTATTGTTTTAAATACATATGATCAGCACAGTGATGGAATCGAAAGACATGCAATTTGACTTTGCACTTGAATGTATAAATAGTGCAACCGAGTAAATGAAAAAATACAAAGAATATGGATTTTCATCCACTCAAATTTAGTTCAGAGAATTGGAACAAGAATTACAGATGGTACCAGATGAAAGTATATTTCCAGCAGTCCTAACATTGAGACGATGGAAAGTGCATAAACAGTTTGACTATGAAAGCATAGGTGAATCATTAACCCATTCAAAAGTGAATATATTGACGAGAATTTTTAAGTGATTGTTAGATCAGGCAGGAGCGGCGTTTGGGGGTGGCAACTGGGGCAACTGCCCCAGGCCCCCCGCTTAGGTAGGCCCCGCGTTTTGGTCCTGAACATGGTTAATAGCCTATACATGTAGAACCAAAGAGTGGATGGTAGAACGTATGCTTGAAACGATTGTAAAGAAACGAAAGAGGCACTCTTGTAATCTTTTTGAAGGTCAAAATCCGTAGCGTAGCTCTAAACGTCTTTGAAAGCATTACACCGTTACAACTTTTAATAAAAAGGTGACACGCGGTATTAAAATTACACATTAATCAAGATATTTCTTATTTTTAAATACCATAGCATACTGGTGCTTAGCGATCTTTACTAGTACTCTGGCCCTGCGGGGTCATTGCTGGCACTAGGCATCGCTGGGTCATTGCTGGCACTAGGCCCCGCGGGGACATTGCTGGCACTAGGCCCCGCGCTAACCTAACGCCGCCACTGAGATCAGGCAGTTATGTCATTAACTGCACGCTAAAAGCAAGTAGAACGTCACTTTGGTCTTTCTGGATTTCTGCACAATATAACACAATTTCAGAACTCTACCAAAACGATTTGACGAAATATTTCATAGATTTGAATATTACGCTCACGGATGCATCTGGTTCGGATATTGATCCGAAAGATTTATGCAGGGAGTTGAAAGTGCCTTCCAACATTCCAACCGATACTTTTTATTTATGATCAGGGTTTGAAAATTGCTGTTCAAAATGACAATAAAACTTCATATAGCATTGACAATTCTGATCACTGTTGCAGCAGGGGAAAATTGTTCCCAAATTAACATTAATTTTTAAAAAACTATTTGAAAACAACTATAACGCAAGAACGCCTGGACAGTGTAGTAAGGATATCTATCGAATGACATATTGTCCAGTCTCTGGATTATTCACAATTTTTTGCAGACTTGGCTGCTATGAATGCACGGAAAGTTGAATTTTGTTGAAGTTTTACATCTGCACGAATATGTTGGTATATATTTCAGTTATTTGTTGATTGAGATATAAATACTGGTAGTTTGTAATAAATTGTGTCATTGACATTTTATTCTTTCCGTATTTATTTTTCTATTATTTAGGCATCATTTAGGGCCACCAAATTCACTTTGCCTAGGGCTAGGGCTAGGGCCTACAATTTCCTAACGTCTAACATCAACTAACGTCTAAAGTCTAAAGCCAGCCGGCCCTGAGTGGAGACCCCCTTTCCCGTATGCAAAATGCCATTTTTTGAAGACCCTGTCTCTCCTCTGCTTGCACGTAATATATGGACATAGATAATGGATACCCCCTAGCCCTATGCCTATACTATAAGTCTAAGTCAGGACGCCTAAGGCTAAGGCAGGTAAACTTAAGAAACAGTTAATCAGTTAACTACTTACCGTGGTGCGGTGACGCCGTGCCGTAACTCCGCTTATTACTGGCGTTACCCACCGCCACTGTCACTAAGTTACTTAGTAAGTAACTTGACTTATGACTTTCAACGAAATAACAAATTATTGTTCAGCGTTCAATATTCAGTCAGTAATACAGTACAGTAGATCACGAATCAATTATTATTATTTATTATTATTATTAAATATTATTAATGAATCAATTTCAATAATAATAAATTAATTAAATCAAAGGACAAAAAACGAAGTGTCTACTGCTATTTCGTACGAATTATGTTGTTAAATTAATTACATTAAAATGTAGACTACTTAAAAATACTAATAATTCTCAGATTAAAAAAAAAAAGTCCATAGTCAGTAATGGCAAAACTTAACATGTTTATTACATTTTATTATGAACTTTAAATTTGCCGGTGATTGACATACCGACATCCGCAGGTTTCTCTACATCTCTGAGTCTATTATTATTATTATTTACCTTAGACATACATTTTTTCATGTCTCCTTTAGTATTTGATAACGAATAAATTTAGTCGCGTACTGAGAAAAAAATAATTGATTTTCCATGTCAGACAAACATGACAAAATTTTAAAATATAGTTGAAAGCGATGAGACAAGGTGTATTAATAACACTTTTTAATTTTTTAAACATTAAAATACCCATATGATGTGAAATCATAAATGTATTTTAAAATAGTTTTATTTGTATAATTATTATTGAGAATAACTAATACATAAAATTATATAATTTAACTAGATACACAATATATGACATTGATATCTTAAATTCAACAAAGGAGCCGTCTATAAAATACGCCACGCTATTTTTGACCCCCCCCCCCACTTCCAATCTCGTCACAAATCTCGGATCCCCCCTCCCAAAGTACGTCACACTTTCGTACAAAAATATTTTTTATTAATAAAATAATTAACATTTAACATAAAACACCGTGGTGTCACACATGACCGGACGCCCCCCTCCCCCTTGTCACAAACTGTAACACTTTCTTACACCACTCCCCCCTCTGGAGCGTGACGTAGCCTACTTTATGGACGGCCCTTAACTAAATTCATCGACATGTAGACAGATGTAGTCAATGTCAATGTGGTAGCCCGGTAGCTAGAGAAATTTATGTAGTTGTTAAAAATGTGTTAGTGTTAGTAAAATTAATTAGAAAGAGTAGACACTATTAAATGGAAAAAATGCATTGTAACAATAATTTTGAGGCCCGCTCCCCCGCAGCAGAGTTGCCAACCGTCCGTAAATTTACGAACAGTCCGTAAAGATTTATCGTAAAATTGCCTATCCGTAAAATTCCGTAAAAAATATATTGACAAAACGTGGAATCTCAACGTTAACAAAAATAATCAGCACATCATTTTTGTGATATCTATTTTCTTTATTTAAATTTGAATTTAATTATTTTTTTTAGTGGTATCCCACACTCTATTAATAAACTGTAAGAGCTTTCTGGACTAAGAGCTAGGAAAGTATAAACTTAAAATCACGCGATAAAATTGTCATTGGTTATCAAACTAAACTACAGCTGCAAAAAGTAGATGATCCATTGACTGTTGAAAAGTTTTATGTTGATGTTCTTGCATTTTATACCAATGCAGTCGGTGCAATCCAGCAAAGAATGCCTATTATTAACAGAGTGCTGAAGTTCATGTCAGTACTAAAACCCACTTACTGAATTACAGTGAAACATTTGGAAATTTTGTAACTGGCCAAAATTTTATTCCACAAATTGTGTTTCCAGCATATTTTGATTGTTTAGAGGCCAAGTTATTGACTACAAAGTTGCGGATTAGAGCATAAGCAAGGCCGATGGAGGTTATGATGCTTTCTGGAATCAAATTTGACTAGAAATTATGAAAACAAAAGAGTACAGATTTTCGCTAATTTCCAAGTTTGCACAAACAATGTAAGTGCTTCCACATGGAACAGCAGACGAAGAACGCGTTTTTTTTCTGCTGTTAGTTTATTGAAAACCAACTTGAGAATCAAATTGTCTACTCCAATGTTGGAAAGTTTACTGACTCTGAGAAATGGACCGGGAAAAATTACTCCAATAATGATCGTCAGTGTATGTTTATAAGCACGAGAAATTAGACACTGCCACTGATGATGAATGTCATACAATGAACTAACATGTGACGTGCTCATATGGATACTTAACATTTTTTTTTTAGCTACAATGCTAGGACTATGCTTCATATTCGTTCGTTTTAAGGTCCACATTTTATGTTAAATGTTCCGTAAAAAAATGTTTTTTGTCCGTAAATTTTATTGAGATTTCTTATATTTGTCCGTAAATGTTATTTTATTGAGTTGGCAACCCTGCCCCCCGTCCAGTCAATTCTAACTAAAACGTTCGTGGGACCCAAGTCATCATTTTTAGATTAAATTTTAATGAAATGATAAAGTGTGTAAAGCTTAATAAAAAAAAGTTTGTATCTTACCATTTTCAGTATGGATTTCTAGTAAAATAAATTCTTTATTTAAAGTTTCACGCCTTCCTCTAAAATGAACAGCTTCAACTTTTTAATAAAGATACAAATTATTTATTTACGCCTGTCCCATATAAAATTCAATGGAAAAGACGTAAACAAGGTAAGGGTTAGCCTGACAGGACGTAACAAAACAGCGCTGTTTTGTTACGTCCTGTCAGGCTAACCCTTACCTTGTTTACGTCTTTTCCATTGAATTTTGTATAAGCCTGACTGCAGTCCTACCCCTTATTTTGTCCCATATAAGTAGGACGTAATAATCTTCTGTAAAGAAAGAGTGTCTGTAATTACTATAAAAGATAAGATGTAGTTGTGTTACATTATTAGTTTTTTCACTAGCACTACAAGCAGTGACTAATTTGGCTTAGAGGCTAATAACAAAATTAATTTGCTCATCTTTAAAAAAATCTGTTGAGATTGTAAAATTTATTAAATATGCCTTTAAAAAAAGTAGAAAGTTTTAAATTTGAAGTGTCAGCATCTTTTCATTTATAATAATAATAATAATAAAAGCTTTGATCTTAGATTTAAAAAATGTATCAATTATGCCTAGGGGGGGCCCTCTATAAATTACGTCACGCACCTGAGGAGGGGGGCCCAAGCGTTGTAGCGATGTGTGACG
>MUZC01001993.1:382128-408636 GCA_002072015.1 Radix auricularia | reverse complement strand
TTAAGTAGAATTGAGTACTATAATTAATGAAATATTAAATTGTCATGTGAATCAAGTATGCATGCAAAATTTCATCAAAATTGGATGATCAGAAGTGGTTCAAAAAAGGAATTCAATTTTTGCCCCGGAAATCCAGACAAGAAAGCAAACTAATAAAAACGTGGTAAAAAGAAAACTTCCACTTAAATATTTGATAGATTTCAATTTATTTAATTATGTTTTCAATAGCTTCACACGTGACACGGTTTTAGAATGCAGGCCTACACTAATAAATACATATTTAAATGACAAAAAAAGTAATTTGTAACATGTTAAATTTTAATTACAAAATATGGCTTTTTAGAGGGTGTTGGGGTAAAAGCTTTGTGACATAATATTGGAGGGGTGGGTCTAAGTTTTTGTGACGAAGTGTGACGAAGGGGGAGGGGGTAAAAATCGCGTGATATCTAAAAACTAGAACATAATTTTAAAAAGCATGAATATCTCAATCCACCCATTAAGGTTTAACACGATTATGATTTTTAGTCATTAAACAATACATCATAGATTTATTTACCCACCAATGACTTTATTAGCTTATATTATTTAGCTGAGACGTCATTAGTATCATGTCACCCAGTGCGATAGCTCATGTTGTCAACCCCAGCCTTACAACTTAACCCATAGTCTTCCTCCGAATGCGCCTGGGACAAATTTTGGGAACATCCAGAATTTTACATTTTGGTGTCAGCCCTTGTGATGGTGAAAACCGATGTGGTCCGCTCATCCTAGCGACGCCACTGGTTCTTGTTTTTAGCGTATAATACAATCAAGTTTTGCTATAAAATACAGTTCGGGACCCTTGACTCAAAAAAAAAAAAAAAAACAACAACAACAAAAAAACATTGATATCTACCGCATATTTTTATTTTCATGTGAGCGCAAAGTTTAAGTGGAAATTAAATGCGCTGGTATTATTGTAATGCAAAAGTGCTTCATGCAGGGCCAGTCTTAGCTATTGCGGGGCCATACGCGGCTTAGCAAGCGAAAAGAATTGCGCGTGTCTAATATGGTTAGAAAGAGGGGTTAACAGTGGCGTATCTAGAGGAGGGCGGTGGGGGCGGTCCACCCCAGGCGGCACACATTTTGAGGGCGGCATTTGTGGGCAGTTAAAAATTAAAGCCATTTCCATCAACTGCCTTTTGATTTTATGAAGAGGTAAAATAATGTTGAAAGAAAAATGTTCATAATTTTGAGTCTTAATAAACGGGTCGCACAACATATGTTGTTATAACTAACGCAAACTCGTTAAAAAATTTAAGTTTGCTCAAAAAAGGTATCGATTTGTTTTGAAAATCAATCAATAAACGTAATAGTTATATGAAAACTATACACAAAAACACGTCCTCGCTGGGTCGAAAAATATGTGCTATTAATTAATATCGCCATGGCAGTTTTTGCGTGGAATTTCTTTACATGCAGAAGGATTCGTGAACAAGTACCTAAATGGCATGGTTGCTCAAACTTGCGTTTTACTTGCAAGTAGTAATTTAGGGTACTGTTTCAGTTAATAATAATAGTGTTGTAAGGAAAGGAAATTATTAAATTTACTTCGTTTATATTGCATTAAAGTACCATACATTAAAATTGGTTATTTATTAAAATGTAACGCCTATCCAATTAAAGTCATGTGCAAATAATTTGAATTATGACCAGAATATGAACGTTTTCAAATTTCTCCATTAATTAACACCGCAATAGGCATACATAGCAACGTACAATGGAAGAGCTAATACGTCACCGCAGATTGAGATGGATTAGCCACACCCTCAGAAAGCCTACATCCAGCATTGTGAGACAAGCCCTCACTTGGAACCCCCAGGGCAAGAGGAAAAGAGGTCGACCCAAAATGACCTGGAGAGGGGAACTGGAGACAGACTCCAAATAGAATGGGCACAGCTGGGGACAGTTAGAGAGATAGGCGCAGGACCAGGATGCCTGGAGTACCTGTGTTCGTGGCCTATGCCCCAGATGGGACGATTGGCATTGATGATGATGAATAGGCATTAGATTTGGATCTTGAGAACTAACTAGTAAAGCAAGATCAGATGCTGGAATTCTACTTGATTCTTTGCAAACTTTTTCTTTTGCATGTTTGATGTTATAATCTCAATTTAGTTGTTTTTTTAATTAAAAAAAAATAAAATATTTTTATTATTATTTTTTTTTTAAATTAATGCTAACCCATTTCATGGAACAAAGTGATATGCTAATACAAAACGCTGTAATATCAGCCAAAACAATTGGTGACGAAATATGAGTGTTGAAAACTTAGAAGACGTGGTTATATCATTAAAACAAGAAGTGCAAAGGGAATTGTTTTTAACAATGGATAGAATTTAAAAAGAAAAAAGGTGATAAGGTGCATGTCCTTGTTAGAAAATATTCGTATGCAACACCATATAACCTTCTAAAAGAACAATTTGCACATAAAAAAATTACTGTTTTGACATATTAAAGACAATTTCAATATTGAAAGAAAAATGAAAGCGGTTTTTGTACCGCTACCTACACTATTAGAAGAGGCGTTGCATTAGAAAAATGAGGGGAAAGACCCTTTTATCTATTTAATTATTTTTCAACGGTATAGATTGAAAAAATATGTGCCCAAAAGAAAAATTGTAATTTAATGATTTAAGAACGATTTAAGACCATAAAATCTTGCAATAGTGGCCATAGAACAAGATATTACGAAAAATTTTAAATTTTGAAAGCATAACACGGTTTTTCTGCTATGAAAATTAGTAAAGTAAATTTATAAATATGTGTACATACTAATGCATACAATTTCTTTGTGAAAAATCATTCATCTATAATACAAACTAAAAGCGCATTAATTGGTAATATTTTTGAAATAGGCTTTGCCTAATTTGGTGGGGAGGGGCAGGTGTGGGCCTGCGACCTCAGTAACTTTCTTGTTGCCTTAAAAAAAAGTATATTGTATTTTTATAAGTGTGTATTTATATGTATACCATTTTTATGCGGCCTCTTTTATTACTGCTTACATAAAAATGGCATGCAATGGTAAAAATGTTTCCCCATCTTTACTTCGCTTCCATTACAATTATTTATTCATGTTTAATAATGTATAAAAATCCATCATATGATTGACTTAAGGGTCATCCATAAATGACTTCACGCTATTTTTGCTGATTTTTTACCCCCTACCCCTCGTAACACGTCCTCATAAAAACTTAGACCTGTTTTTCCATATGACGTCACAAAGCTTTGGCCACCCCCTCCTTCCATAAAACCATTTATTTAGAAATTAAAAATGTTTATGTTTTAAATCCATTTTTTGTTATCTGAATATGTTTTTAGTGTAAGGCAGCACTATAATATAGTGACACGCGTGAAGTCATGTAAATCGTCATTAAATAAAATTCAGTAATCAAATTTTTAAGAGTAACTTTTATTTAAAGTTACGTGTTTTTGATGTGACATCACCTGTATTAAACATTTCCCCTCGCCACAAATGTAATAATCCCCATAGCCTTCGCGTGACGTCATTTGTAGATGGCCTTTAAAGGGGCGGCAATTGGAGACCGCCCCGGGCGGCAAAAGGTCTAGCTACGCCACTGTAATAAGGATAATAAGTGAACATTAAGATAGCGGGGCCCATGAAAGCGCGAGGCCCACTGCAGCCGCATAGGTTGCAGTTGCCTAAGACTGACCCTGGGCAGAGGCGACCCATGATGATAAGGGGGATAAAAACTTAAGTTCTCAGCGTATTTATATTATACGTACCATCAGCCGGAAATACTACCTGTACTCACTAAAAAAAATAGGTCACAGGTAGTTGTTCATCATGGCGCTTATTCGGCGCTGTTTGTGTTGGGATCTGCGAACAGCAACATTTGCCAATCTTGTTGCCATTGTGGTAAATTTTGATCTTTAAATATAATACAATTGAATTTTGAGAGAATGTTTTAATTTTCTATTTAATACTCTAGTTTTTTTATAGATTAAAATAAAGGTTCACGTGAAGGCAAGTCCAAGCCGTTTGCGTTTGTTTTTAGTTTCATGCCACTTCCGTGTTGTTATTGTGAATAATATTAAAATTAAATTGAAAATTGTGTGATGTTTTTAGCCAGTTATGCCCAATGAGATAATTTAATATCATTGTACAGTTTAACGTAATCACAATCCGAAATGAAATATCTTCTTTTCTAGCACAATTTGAATGTGAATGCATTTATTGGCCATCGACATTCTGAATGTCTGAATGCTCATTCACTTTCACATTCAATTGCGGTTGCGTTGGTTGTTGTAAATTGTAAAGCAGTAAAAACATTAGTCATTAGAACTATTCATTGATTTAATTTTCATTTCATTTTTTAAAATGGTCTACTACTACCTATTAGTATTAGATTAGAGTCAGAGTATACTGAGACTAATTATTTAATTAACCAATTAGCTAGTAATTTAAATTTGGTATTTTTAATATTACTATACTATAGTTTATAGTAAATACTATAGTCTATGGTGCAGTGGCGTAGCTAGGGGGGGGCGGTGGGGGCGGTCCGCCCCGGGCGGCACTCATTCAAAGGGCGGCACTTATGGGCATTATAAAAATGGCAATTTCCGAAAACCGCCCCTTTTCTTTTGAAGGGGGAAAACCATGGTGAAACAAAATGAATCTTAATTTTGGGTTTTAATTAACGGATTCGTGCAACATTTCTTTTATTACATAATGGTTGTTGTAACTAAAGCAAAACCGTTACAAAATTTAAAATCACTCAAAGTAGGTAACAATTTGTTTGGAAAATTTAGCCGTATACGTCACAGATGGCGCTTTTATAAGAAAACTGCACATAAAACAACAACACATCACCGCTGGTACGAAAATATGTAATATTAATATCTCCATGATATTTTTGCGTGTGAATTTCGACATTCGCAGAATGATGCGCTAAAAACTAAAAAGTACCTACATGACATGTTGGTTCAAATATTGTGTTTAACTTGCAAGTATTAAATTCTATTACTGTTTCAGGTTTCATAAAATTATTGTAAGGTAACTTATTAAAAATTAAAGTTGTTTTGTTTTTATTGCATTAAAGTAGTACATATAGCTTGTGTTTTTCATTAAAATAATGTTATTCATTTAAAATTAACGGTTATTCATTTCTCCGTTAATAAAAACCAAATAACATAAGTAATTCCGAAAAAGACATACTTAAAAATTTCAAGCGTCTTTGAAAAATCGACATCTGAAGTAACTAGTAAAACGACATCAGATGCTGGGATTTTATTCAGTTCAATGCAATCGTTTTCTTTTTTATGGTATCTCAATTTATGGGAACCCGTCTTTTTTAAATTAATGAAAACTATGCAAATCCATTTCATGGATCAAAAATATATGATATTACAGAACGCTGTTACAGAGAGTTGGGGATTGTAACTGAACACCTAGTTAGAAATAGACAAAATATGAGTGGGGAAAATTCAGAAGACATGGTTCTATCTTTAGAGCAAGTAGTAAAACGAGAAATGTTTTTATGATTCTCCTTTTGTGCAGCCAAACAATGGAATTCTCTTCCATTACACATCCGTAGCATTTCAACTGCTAAGTCATTCAAGACTGCACTTAAGACACATCTTTTTAAAATTTATTTTCAAAAATAATAAAACCACATTTCTTTAAATGATTAACGTAGCTGATGTATTGTTTATACCGTATTGTCATTTATGTAGTTAATATGCTATGAATGTTTCTTTTTATTTATATATGTATTGTTTCCATGTAAAGCGCTGTGAGCCTGGCTCCTTGCTGGGATACAGCGCTATATAAATTATCATATTATTATTATTATTATTATTAATAATTATAAAAGAAAATAAAAGAACGCGGTGATGAATTAAATGTCCTTGCAAGAAAATATTCGTGTATACTACCATCTAGTCTATTCAAAGAAGAATTTGAACACCAAATAAATTTCTTTATTTAAATTGATAAAGTATTGTTCGAGATTGAAAGAGAAAGGATCCAGGTTTTTATGCAGAACACGGGGCCGTCTTAGCCATTGTGGGGCCCTATGCAGCTAAGTATGCGAAAAGGATTGGGTGGGACACAGTTTGGGTAGGGATAAGGTATTAATAGGGAAAATAAGTAAAAATTAAAATAGGTTGGGCCTATGAAAGCGCGGCCCACTGCGACCGCATAGGTTTCAGGAGCCTAAGACCAGCCCTGGATGTACTTACACTCTACAGCACAAGAAGATGCATTTTGTTAGAAAAACGGGGTCTATTAAAATATATTCAAAAGTATAGGTAGATTGGAAAATTATGTATCCAACAATGTAATTTTTCTTTAAAAAAATTCGAAAGCTATCAGTGTGTCTAGATGTGAAAAGAGCTTCTAAAAACTGAAGTTAAAAAGAAAAATATATTTGCGCCACAATAAGTGATTTAAGACTACAAAATCTTGCAATATTGCCCATAGAACAATATATTACAAACAATTTAAATTTTGATTTCATAATACACAATTTTTCAACTACGAAAGTTGGGTAGTAAGTAAATGTATAAATAATAAAATATATGTTTACCTACTGATGTATACCATTTCTTGTTTATAAAAAAATCATATATTTATAAATTTTAAGAAAAGCACATTAACTGTTATTGTTTTTTTTGGGTTTGAATTTGGAATATCTGCTACCCCTATAACTTTCTTATGGCATTCAAAACAATTATCATGTATTTTGATAATGTGTATTTATAGGTATGTCAGCTTATGCGACGTCTTTTATTACTGCTTACATAAATAGGGCATGTAATGGTAAAATGGTCCCCCCCCCCCCTTTTTTACAATGTACTTCGTTTCAATTACAATTATTTATTCATGTTTATTAATTTATAAAAATCATAATATGATTGACTTAAAGGGCCGTCCATAAATGACGTCACATGATTTCGGTTGATTTTTCACTCCCTGCCACCTCGTCACACGGCGTAACGAAACGAAAACATAGACACTTTCCTCAATGTGACGTGACAAAGATCCCCCTCCCCCATACAAGCACTATTAGCTATTTAAAAATGAGCAAGTTTAAAATCATTTTTCTTGTGTGATCATTTAAATATGTTTTTAGTTTAAGGTTCACTCTGATATCGTAGCACGTTTAAAACCACGTAAAAATGTCATTGAATAAAGTGTCGGTAATCATATATTTAAGTGGAGCCTTTTTTATGTAGCGCATTTTGAATAACGTCAAATGTTTGACTTCCCCCCTCTCCCGATGCGTGACGTCATTAATGGGCAACCCTAAAAGGGCGGCATATTGGAGACCGCCCCGGGCGGCAAAAGCTCTAGCTACGCCACTGCTATGGTGACTATATTATTACTGTTACAGATGGCTCACTTCAATCTATAAATAATTTAAGTATAAGACTATACTATAATAATTATTATATTTTTTTAGGCTAATAATTTAACTAACTAAATAACGATGAACTTAACCTTCAGAGTATCAGTGACAGTGCACTAAATATAAGATAAAGTAAAGCCTTAAAAAAATAAAGTAAAACAGTAAAGCCCACAACTCAAGGGAAGTTGGTTAAGTATTAAGTGGCTTAAGACCAAGCATTATCATCATTATGCCATTAATGTATGAGTAATGACAGTAATGAAATAATAAGAACACATTGCAATGATCTAGCCTAATGCAAAATCAAACTCAAAGTTTTATGAATGATGGTGACCATGGTCAATCTTAATTACTCAATTTTCCCTAATATTACATATAACTAATATTAATAGACTGAGTGAGGTGACTAAATCTTTCTACTATAATTATTAATTGAATTGATTATATCATATTAATATTATACCACAGAGATTTATGAAAGTTTATTTTATTTTTGTTTAAAACTCAAGGCAATGAGTTTGTATAACACTATTTAATGTGGCCTAAACCGATGATAGGCAAATTTTCTAGAGCTCCAAATGACAGAATGTTAAAAAAAAAATTTAAACTTCATTTCAAACATTTTGACATGAGCATAAATTTATCAATGTTTAAAATTAGCTATAGTGCACAGAATTCAATAGTTGGCTGAAAGTGGCCCATGGGGGGCAGCACAGGCCCTCCACTGGCCCACATCATGAGTTAAAACAGAGAGATAGGTTTAAAATTCTATAATAGTATCAATAACTTTTTAAAAAATAAAATGCATTTTAACTTTAAAACTTCTAGATTCTAGCTGGTGGTGCCCTGCTGCTGCGTCTATTAGATTTAGCTGCATCTGTACCTAACCTTGATATAAGCCAGGGATTCCGTGCCAACTGGAGAGCACATCAATGGCAATGTAAATATTATTTCTTTAACCCAATTTTTTACTTTCTGTCATTGTTGAGTATATTTCTATTTCTCCAACCAAAACCTAACAGCTGAGCAGCAGTAATGTGTTATTTAAAGGGTTGACAAATGAACATATTATTTATATAATATCATATTTTATTATAATAATCAGAGCAAGGAATTCATGTTGAAGATGAACACTTACATGTTCTATATTTAACCCCTGATGCTGTTGATATTATTTTGTCTGCTCAGATTGCTAGCCCTTTAAAAGAATAGATTAGTAAATTAGGCCAATCGCAGATAATTATACAGATTATACAAAGCATTATTTTAAACTAAACCAAGTACCACTGCTGATATTTCTTTCTTTATTTTCTCTAACATTAGGGTGAACAATAATTTTCGTTATCCCACTTCAAGTTAATACTTTGTTACTTATATGCATAAAATAATTTTCTTGAAGCTTGTTTTTTAAGACAAAATTTTTTCCATAACCTTTTAGTCTTCTTGGCAAGTGATGTCATTATTGTTTTCTGCCATGTTGTCATCATTCTCTTCTGCTTGTACATGATTTATATGGTCACTCAGAAGGTGAGTTAGCTTTTATGTCCAACTAACTTTACTATTGATACATTCATGTCAATCAATTTAATGTGACTGCTAACTCTGCTAAGAACAAAAATATTTCTTTACTGCTTAGAACTAACTTTTTCTTGATGTATATTTTATTCCCTAAAGCATTTTGTGCTGTACATGGAGACTCTGAGGATTTTTACATACTTCTTTATCATGTACATCATCATTGAGTTCTGTTTTTCTGTAGTTGAGTTCTCCTTCTATGGCCTCAACACATTTGTGAGTAAACATTTTTATTTATAAATTTAATTATTTTGGAAGTTATACTCTAAACCATTAGTTATGGGACGATTGAGGTCATTTAACGTTTCAAAAATAAATCATTGGTTCTTATATTTACATTTGATATCTTCAAATAATCGACACTCACTAAAGATATGTTTTAATTTTAATTTTTTTATTTTTTATCAACCACTTTTACATTTCAGAGATTGGCTTTTGTAGTGTTTATTTGGCTCTACTGGTTGGCAAGATTAATTGCAGGGGTATGTTGTTTTATTTTTTTAAAATTTTTTAAACCGACTTCAACACATAAAATACTTATCAATCAATGTTTAAATTATTACAAGATATATTATTTTAGTGCATGTTGAGTTAATTACTCTTGATCAAATTTTGAAAAATTTACATTTAAATGGTGACAGAGGCATGCTAATTACTGCTGTTTAAATTTTTTTGACCAAGCCACTAGTAAACCTGTTATTCAGCAAAGCAGTTTAAATTCAAATAATAATTTTATAAACAAAGATTGCAAGATTTATTGAAGTAAATTAATAGTTTTAAAAAAATGAGTATGAGTTGTTGTTTGTTTGTTTTTTTAAAAACACTAAAATTGGAAGGATTATATCTCAAAATGGCTACCATTGTTTTAACAACATCCTTAACTGGCCAGATTAAAAGATAGGGTATTGGTTTTAAATATTTTATTCCGCAGATTGAATTTTTTTAGGAGGTCTTTCCTCTGCTGTTTTAATTAGACAGTGACTTATTTCATTTTTTACAGATCATTATTACTATTGTACTCTTCTCAAGACTTGATGAAATGGAAAATGAGATGGCCTACGAACTGAGAATATCAGACAGAAAATATGTCCATTCATACTCAGCACTTACTTAAATTCTCATCTTTCCAGTGAATGCTTTATATTCTTAAATTCATGAATTTTGTTTAATCTGTAAATTACTATAAAGTAAATTTTTATAATAGAAAACTTTTAATTAAATAGATAAATCAATGAAAATTGACTGCTGCGCATCTAGAATTGCTTTTTCAGGATACAAAATTATGAATATAAGCAAGCAAATGAGTTAGCAAAAGTGTTTTCAAGCTGTAAATCAATGTAAATATAATTTTTTCAATATTTTTGTATATCCCCAGTGTTTATTACTTCATATTTTATACTAGTACTTGTATGTTATTATTAATATTAACATCCATTATATTAGGGAAAAAAACATTTGTAACATTTATTTTAACTTAATAGAGAGGATAAAAATCTCTAAAATAGCTTTCACATTTTTTTAATTTAAAGAGTTCTTTTCATCATAACTTTATTTATCTGGTTATCATTCCATAGACAACTCAAAAATATAACTAAGCCAGAAGTACTACAGAGTTTCTATACAATGCTATAATAGCTACATGCTTATTCCTTCTACAGATATTTTAAAAACAACTGATGACCTTTTTAGATGTGTTTAAAATTTATTGTAGCTGTCAATGACCCAAATGTTATAAATTTGATACTGTTTTATGTTCATTTTTGTATATTTCAAAGACATTCCTATATAGCTCATCGAAAACATTCCTTTGATGCAGACATCACTTTCAAAGTCACATATTTGTTAACTACAGATTCATACATGTATCAATGAATTTTTTTCATGAAATCAAATAAACCTTGTAAATAAATATAAAATGGTGTGTTACAGTTATTATCTTGGGGTCGCCCATGGTCAGTTAAGCCCCAGTCATATGTTAACCAATGCTGATCTTCTAAAAACTATTATTATTATCATGGAGACATGTTTACCTAGGATTCAATAATAATTTATACTATAAATCAAATAAAAGTCACATGACCTTAAAAGTAAGCTGGAATTAATTTTAGAACTGTGGCATTTAAACAACCATTTGGGGGCGTCCATAAATCACATATCATGCCTGAGAGGAAGGGGGGGTCACTCATTTGTGATGAGGGGTATGGGGTTTTAAAGTAATGTGATGCAACATCAAAACGCGCAACTTAATAAATGAAAGTTCCATTATAAAATTTGCTTTTAATTTATTCAATTTCATGGTGGCTGGACAGCAAAATCAATAGTGCACTCACCTCTCTAGCAATTTTTTCTCTCTAAGGATCATTGTTCCATGTGCAAAGTTTAAAAAACTCTTTTGCAAAGTTACCCAGCAACCATTTTTTGTACACTATTTTAACTAATTTTCTGTGCGGTGATCCTAAACCACTGCATAGTGCTGGTCAGATATCTGGGCAGCTTAAAGGGAACATTGCTCACTAGCTGAAGTGTGTTGCATCTTAAGCAAAATTAGAACTGTTGATTAATGACTATTGCTACTGACTTGGAGAGGAAATGGGCGCCGCCAAGTCTACCAAGCCGCAAGAAATTTCTAATGGAATCATTAGGGGAACACAAACAAAAATTTAAATATACAATGACATTTTCAATAGCTTCATACATGTTACGATATGACTGCAGACTTACATTAAATACACAATTATTAACAAAAAAGTAATTTGAAGCATGCTAATTTACAATTAGAAAATATGGCTTTTGTAACGAGGGGGGTAAAAATCCGATGCCGTCATTTATGGACCTCCATTTTTCGTTATCTAATGCTTCTCCATATCCAATAAGAATAAGGATAAGATTTTGTAAAAAATGATAATACAAAAAAATTACCAAAAAAAAACAAAACAATTTTTTAAGATTTTTAACATTGGGAAGCGTTTATCTTATCTTAGATATACAGACGCTCCTTCTATGCAGAAGATAATTGCGTCCACAGACCATGAGAGATGATCTGTTGGCAAGTGATGCAGCGGTCACAGGCCACGGCTATAGGGGTTCCACGCATTACCCCAGCCGCCTAACTATTGTCTAGTTAGGTACCCATTCGGAGCTGGGTGACTCGGGGACTCCTCGGGCCGCGAGAACAAATCCTCACTTTCGTGTGGATTCGAACTCGTGACCATCAGTGTGACAGTCGAGAGCGCTACCTCTCGACCACCACGTCCCAGGACGTTTCAGGACAAATATGCATTCTGTTTAATTTATACATACTGGTTTTAAAATAAATTTTGACATTAAACATAGGCTATTCAACAACTTCTTAATTAACTTTTCTTATTATACATTACGGACGCTATGAGCTCAATCACACATATTTCGCCTATTTACCCGACAGACGATTTGCTTTCGAACTTTACCCCTAGAAATGTAAAGAACTCATCTTAAATTTGAGGGGACACATAAGAGATTTAAGTTTATATTTCGGATCCATCTACCATAATTCTGGAGTGAGTTTCTGCAAATTAAAATATTACATCCATCGAACGTAAAACTTTGATTCCCTCGTTGTGTTTATGCTAGGACACAAGCGACATCAGAAGCATTATTGGCATTATGTTATAGTCAGAAGAAATTTGGAGAATAAGCTATTTAAGTAAGCCCCATATGGATTTTTAAATCCTTTATATTAACTCGTGGGGTCTGCTTGATGCCATCCATGCTTGATTGTTTGCCGAAATAAACATTGGATCGATTTTTAACTCACTTCCTCATATGCTATCAAAATTTCAGATCGATCGATTGTACGCTAATTAAATTAATTAATTTTTAGATCATCTCTATTATGTAGTATGTCGCGATGCGTATTATATTGACAATACTTTTAATAAATTTATTTCCGATCTGTAAATGTAAATGCTAGCAATTGCTATAGTCTTTTTCGCAGTTCACCGTGACCAAAATCGATTGGAAATTTAGCAGGTATACTGTTGTTAGGAGGCGATCCATAAATTATGTCACTCTCCAGAGGAACTGTGACAGTTTGTTACAAAAGTGGGGGGGGGGTGGGATTCGGCCATGTGTGATGTCACAATGTTTTATATTAAATTTTAATTATTATTGTTAATAAAAAGTAAAAAGGTAATGTTTGTTCGAAAGTGTGACGTTCTTTGGCGTGAAATTCTGCCAAAGCCGAAATCCGGTAATCCCTAATCATAAATAGTAAATAGGGATGGCAATATTGTTTTTTAAAAAAGCTGCACGGATACTTGTTCAAAACGCCGCATAATTTTCGTGGTCGTGACGGCTGTAGAATGTGCAACCTAGCCACCATTATGATATATTTCTAAAAATCTAGGGGGGGGGGGTCAAATGGCCCTTGACCCCCCTAGGCACGTGACGTCATTTATGGACAGCCCCTAGTTTTCTTTACTTTATAATTTATATAAAAGTCTAATCATGATTAGCCTAATCTCTTTAAACTTTAATTCTTTTCATTTTATAAAAGCGAATAAATTGATAAAGTATAAAGATATTAACAGTACAGTGTCGCACGTATTTTACCCACACCTCTGCTACATCGCTGAAACTTTTCTTCAGGGGGAAAAAAACTATAACGTAAATGATTTTAAAATTGCAAACCGCCCCCACACCCCCACCGACACACTATCAAATGTCAAGTTGAACTAATAACATATTATAATTATTATGGAAAAACTTCAAGATTCCATTAAATTGGAAAGTAACACCAAGTTATGTTAAACTCGCGGTATTAAAACAGGCTACAATTCTCTTGGCTTCACCGGTCGCAAGTGAAAGATTCGGCCTACCCATGAGTGCCCCTGACTTTGACAGAAATTTGTAAACACACCATAACCACAATTCGGTAATAACAACTCAGAAATTTATAGATTAAAAAAAAATTAAAGGAATTAACACGCTTAAAAACATTATTGTTCACCCACGGAGCATATTCCTTCAGTATTTTAATTATTAGTACTTAAAACGTCGGTTGTAGACGCCCGAAATGAAAAAAAAAAATTATGGGGAAAATTTTTTTTTGGGGGGGGGGGAATTTTTTAAGAGTAATTAGTAATTAGAATGATTAAAGTCAATTAATTAAAAGAGTTTTAGCTTTTTTTTATATAAAAAAGACTAATATTAATATTTACTTATAATAACTAATATGAGTTAGAGTCAAATAACAATCAAGAGAGATGAAAACTCAGTCTCAAGTTCATGAAGTCAAGTAAAAATAGTAAATAAAGTGGCTATGCTGCTATAGTATAGACTACTATAGATATAGACTAGACATTAGTGTAATTAGGCATAGGCTATACAATTTATACCCGGGTCCTGAAATAAATAAAAAAGTCTATCTAGCTACTCTAACTAAAGGTGCTTAATTTAAGAAGAGTTAGACTTTTGGGGTGAAATTTTCCTATAATTAATTATAATTTTATAATAATATCAAGTTACAAGTATAAAGTGACAACACCTGGACAGCCCACGACAACACACTTTAGTGTCTTTACTTTAGCCTGAGTAGAGAGATAATGCAAGGAAATCCTCCCAATCCCGGTCCCAAATTATTTTACACTAAAATTAAAAAGAAGAAGTATAGTACCTCAAAGTATCTTATTTTTTTTATAGAACAGAGCACAAGTGTCATTTATTGTCCAATAACCAATCACCAAATACTGTCACACACTTCACACAACATTAGCCATAATTAGCAAAAAGCTTCCAAAAATGTTTGTTTGTGACTGTTGCGCAAATGCGCTAAAGTAGTGAAAACAAAACAACAGGAGAAATTTTTACCGGAGAGGCTGATTTACCTATCATAATTTTTAAAAATGCAATTATTGTTATGAAAATACACTAAATATTTAAGTTAAATATAACAATGCACAGTCGAACTTACTTATCTCAACCTCGGTTATCTCGTCAATCTTATTATCTCAATGCTTTTTGGCAAACCCCTAGGCCATGGACTCACTTATCTTGACCTCGGTTATCTCGCCAACCCTATTATCTTGACGCTTTTCGGGAAACCCTTAGGCCGTCGACATAACCGGGTCCCACTGTACTAATTAACAAAATATGTCACAATTGTTTATAACCGAGATGTTTCTGTAAATAATTAAGCATATCTATGTCTATGTGATAATACACACAAAATAATTTGGGACCGGGGCCGGGATTTGGAGGATTGCCTAATGCAATATCTTCTTTAGCTGTAGACTGTAGAGTCGGAATGCCTGTTACACCATAGTTATACATATAAGTTAAGAATGAGACACAATTTTTTTACATTACCATCATTACCAATGTAATTTGTGTCACTTGAAGTTGAAGTTAAAGTAAACATAACACTGGACAGATCCTCAGTAGAAATCTAGGATTTTCATAGACTCGATACTCAATGGTCAACAAGGACAATTGAAAATAAAATTTATGAAATTATTTAATCGCTGTTAATCAGTGTTCACTAATTTAAACCAATTAGACTTACTCTCCTGTCACAAACTTAAAACGTTTTCTTTGTTGAGCCTTCTCCTCGATTAGGATCAACCATGGATCATAGTTGACGTCTTTGATCCTTCCAAGGAGATAGACCACCTACGGATGTCTCCAGGCAAGGCATCCCTCTCCTGGGACAGCCTCTTCCATCTGTTGGCAAGTGATGCAGCGGTCACAGGCCACGGCTTTGAGGGTTCCACGCATTACTCAGCCGCCTAACCATTGTTAGTTAGGTACCCATTCGGAGCTGGGTGACTCAGGGATTCTTTAGGCCACAGGAACAAATCCTTGCCTTCACATTGATTCGAACTCGTGACCATCAGTACGCCAGTCGAGCGCGCTTGCCACTTGACCACTGTGTCCCATGGTGTATTGTATTTCTAAATTAGAATTAATTGCTTTATGCATAATTACTAATTTACTCTTGGTTCTTCTATCCTCTAGTGTTTCAAGGTTTAATGATTTAACTAATGGTGTAACTCTTGTTAGTTTTGAATATTCTCCAGTAATGAATCTGGCAGCTCTCTTTTTAATTTGCTCTAGTTTATCAATATTTTCTTTGGTGGCTGGATGCATATTCTAGTATAGGTCTCACCAAGGTTTGGTAGCATTTTAGTTTAATATCTCTATTACATTTGTAAAAGTTACTTTTTATAAAACCTAAGGATTTGTTTGATTTTTTAATAACTTCATTGGCATGGGGATTCCAAGATAGTTTCTCATTTATTATGACTCCTAAGTATTTTACATCTTTAGTTTGGGTTAGTTCTTCTCCATGAATGAAATATTTTGAATTTATTTGTTTCTTTTCTTTGTTACTTTTAGCAGTTGACACTTTTCTGGGTGGAAGGACATACTCCAGTTAGTTTCCCATTTTATTAATGTTAAATTTTGCTCTCTTGTTCTGACCTAATTCTTCTATAGATTATACAATCATCAGCAAATAACCTAACTTTTGTACCTGTTGAGATATCCAAAGACTATGTAATTCATCAAAGCATAAACATAAACAAGCATGACGAATGATCCTCACTGGTGTAGACCTATCAGTTTATAGTTGGGCAAGAGGGGGTGGTGGAGAGAAAAGAAATAATTATTCTTGCGACACTTGCGTTCATTTGCATTGTTCTTTCACAGAATAACATGTGATTCGTAGTGTAGTGGTTATCACGTTGCGGAAGTTCCTGGGTTCAAGCTCCAGCAAAAACATTATTTTTGCTAACATGGCTCACCCTTGCTAGTGTCAGTCAATCACAGTTTATGGTCGGCAAGCCAAGATGATGGGCAGGTAGATAACCACAGTGTGAATGTCTCGAGACCAGCAATGCGTCAGTGGTTCCCCCCACCAACGTTCACTTGTGTTTCCATTCTTTCCAACCTGTCTTTGCACTATCCATGAGCAAGTCTGTGGCGGATGTTACACCATGGGGCGCATCAAGTTGTTTATAAAGGCCTGAATTCTGGTCAGGTTTACCGCCGCTGTTCTCCATATCTCGGCTCCATATACAAGCACTGTCTTCACTATAAGTAACAAATGCATTTTCAACATCATTATTAATATTTATTATTAACAGCTTCCCTCAAGCCCCAATTAATAAATATATTTAAAGATTTCTTTATTTAAACTTCTTTAACTTAGACTTAGACGAGGGCATATTTCTACTACTGATGCAAAGGTTGGTTTTCCTGGAGTAGTATTTTTAAATAAAGTGACACAGCAACTAATTACTACTGACACGGCACACAATTTTACTTTCCCTCATAAATTACAAGTAATTTTTATTGTTGGCTGTGGGGTTAGAATTAAAAAGATATCTTTTCTTAAGCTGATTTTAAAAGGAGCCAGAGGTTGCACTACAATTACGATAACATGTGAAAGGAAAATGAGGGAGTCTGTAGTCAACATCTAGTTTCTAAAATTTTCAAAAGTTCAGCAAACACTGCTACACAAGCATCTGCCTTATGTGCCACTTGGGGAAAATGACTAAAATAATACTATACAGGCAGAGTGGCAGCGCACTTGGGTGGCGTACCAAAAGCCACGGGTTCGAGTCTCAGTGAAAGCAGGGTCTTTTTCCTGAGGCCAAAGGGTGTCCCTGTGTCCACCCAGCTCTGAAGGAGTACCTGATATCAGTTGGACAAGTAAAGGCGGCTGAGCATTGAGCTAACCACACAATGCGTGGCTATAAAAACTTGTTAATGCTGCCCCACTTGCCCAGCATGGTCTAAAAGGAGGAATTTACTTTACTTGAAACCACACAAAAAATGATTAAGGTTAAGTTAAGGCTGAAAAAATACAAAACAAAACAATGCACATATCAGCAAAAAGCCTTCTTCCACAAACAAACATGAAGAAAACGTTTTTGTTGATGTTTGTTTGTTGCTTCCTTTCCAGGCTGAACCATACGCTATTTTTTTTTCAAACTAGCCTGATTGCATTCCCGCATTGCTTCGAGAAAAAGAGATTCCAACTATTTTGATACAGTTTTTGTGGCAGACGAACTTGGAGGTTTTTGTTTTACGATATCCCATAACACAACAATCATGAACAATTAATGGATAATAGGTGGAGGTGGGCGAGTTAAGGCTTCCTTCAAAGATTTTATTTTAAACAGACCTACACTCAAACATAAAGTAATTGTGTCAATGGTCTTAAGCTACTCATTAATTAGCAATATTTTCCCTATTACTTTTAGTAAATTTTAATTGTGAAGGAATCTTATTCGATTTTAGTCAAAATTAAAATCTTTAATTTTATTTATCTTTTTTTCTCAGTGAATATTAAAAGATGGCACAAATTCTTTTTTTACAGGAGAATCAAGAACAACTGACATCAAATCCAGAATATTTTAAAATGAAAGTTTCACTAACTGAAATAATACCTACCATTGAACTATTTATATGATATCGCTACACTTTCTAGTATAGGTCTAAATTGAAAATAGACAACTTTATCTTAAATAATGTAAGTCACAGAAATCATCTAACCAACTTTGACTAGTTTATTAAGTTATCAACTTTGAAACTTGATAGAATGTTAAAAAATGATTGCAGCTTTCTAGCCTTGCTGAGTGTCACATTTTCTTGCAAATATCATTTATTTATTACATACATTCCTTCTATACAGAACACAGAAGATTTCTGCATCTTACATTTATCCATGCTTTGCCTAGTTTTGATTTATTATTAGAGTTTTATTTTGTCTTATCTGTAGAGGCTTTATTTTGTCTTATCTCTAGAGGCAGAGGCGCTCTTTCTATACAGAAGATTATTGCGTCCACAGACCATGCTGATCTGTTGGCAAGTGACCCAGCTGCCTCTATTTCCCCAACTAGTGATAGGTACCCATTAAGAGCTGGGTGAACTCAGGGACACCATTGGTCCCAGGAGCAAATCCCTGCCTTTACGTGCATTCTAACCCATGACCATACACCAGGCAAATGCGCCACTTAACCACTGTTTTGATTATTTATTCAGCTAACAACAGTTACTCTAAAACTTTAGTTCTTTGATTTGATAACACAATCATCCTTTAGCCAGCCACAACACCTTTATCCAGTAGAATGGTGCCAATGCACCCTCCATACCCTCTTACAGTATTGCTAAGAGTTGTTGAAATGTTTTGGTGAAGTTCCAGTCTTTACTACTTCCACATTCCATTACCATAAATATCACATATAGTATATAGTCTAGAAATAAAAGTGAAAATATTTATTTTTAAAAAGTTATTTTTTTAATGCAACTTAGTGACAATGTTTACTCAAAAATTATTGCAGTGCTTATTGATATTGGATTGTGTATTCTGGGTGAAACTATTATTAGTGACATTAGTCCTTTGCCTTTATCAACTGTGACAATTTTTGTAAAACTTTTTAAAACAGATTTACATGAACTGGGACATTTGTTATACATAATACTAATCGTTCCATTAAACTTTTAAGGTCCTCATTTTTAAATATTAGCATACATTTATTATTGATATAATTCTTTTTAAAGAATTATTTTTTATAGTGTTTGAATAACAATATTAGATTAATAAAAAACAAATGTACTGAACAAATGTTGGGAATATGGGAAAAATTCAACTCAAAATATTTTCCTACATTTTGTTACAAACACCAAGCCTTACCCAATTATAACATGCATACTAAGTTAAATATTTTATATGCAATCAGTCAACAAAGCACAGTGGTTTTTAAATTTTGATCTATATGGAAAGTCATTCAATTCATTAACTTCAATTTATTTCCTAATATGTGCAGCACAATTTATGATATGATGTGCAAAATATGCATGCTTATACTTAAAAAATTATTATGATTCACAATTTAACCGATGTAAAAAATGAACTTTCCATATCTATCTCCACTGATTCTCTTTTAATTTCAGATTTAAATTGCTATACAGATGGCAGTGAAATTTAAAGGCATATGGCACATTTTCATACAATCGAGCTCTCAAAACTTGCACCATGTGATCTGTAGGGCAGCTGCATCAAGAGCCATCTTAAGCTCTATTCAACATAAACATTTTTCTAGCCAATGGAAGAACAGAAAAATTACTGACTTCACAAATGGATATTGGTTTTGGCGAAACTGTAAAACATTTGGTTTAGATAGTTTAACCTTATGCGGTGCTTCATGTCATATGTCAACTAAAGAGGAGCAAGAAAGTGAAGTACAGTTTAAAGAATCCTCCAAGTGTCTTATATTTGACCAAACTGATATTCTTATAAGCCAAACAACTTTCAAAGATGCCAAAGCACTAGCGAAAAAAAACAAAGCAAGACTTGTTTATCTCAACAAAAATAAGGATGGGATATCTTGCTTTAAGCTGCAACCACTAACAATTTCACAACTGCCACCTCCTCCAAAACTTCAAATAGAACAGCGACTGCCAACCCATAAAAAGGATTCAAATGAAGATCCTACAAAATTGTTTAAAATAAAATCATCTATAAATGATCATGATCTAAACATCAAAATAACAAAAATGAAAACATTGCTAACTAAGGGATCTCCTGTCAAAATTATCATTCAACATCGAGTCAGTGAGGTTTGCAATAATTTTTCAGTTTTGTCCCTTAAACTTAAACTTTAAATACAAGAGATTATATTCATTCAGTTAAAATTATTTATAAATCACAAGGAGAAAATTATGACATGTAGTAATGATAGAAGTATTTTCATTTATAAAAAAGACTTTATATAACATTGTCTCATGACAATTTACTTGAAAAAATAGAATTAAGATCATATAACTGTATTTAATGCTTTTAAAATTTGCTGTTTTTTTAAGCTCCTGAAAGCCATACAAGTGTTTTATAAAAGATATTAAAAATTTCCTTAACATTAGCCTCTACATTTGAAAACACTGTCAGGGAATAGTTAATTACAAAGGATTTAAAATTTATTTAATATTTCTTTTTTCTTCTTTTTTTCTAGGTGGAAACGATTAAATTAGAATTATCCAAAAAATTGACAGAGGAATTAACAAATGTCAGTAAAATTAGACAAGACACCAGTAATAAAGGAACTACAAAGTTCACATTGATGCCATTAGACCAGCAGAAAACTAATGGAGAAAACAAGGAGAAAAGATAATGAAATGGTGATCCAAATTGTTTAAATGAACATGTCATTGTTAAGATTTTAAACTGTGCTCCTCTCATTGCAGTCGGATTTTATAGTGTATTTCATTTAAAAAGTGACCATTATATACCCAAAAATTAGCTCAAGATAAAATAAACAGGTCAATTGAGTGTCATTTTATGTTTGAAATGAATGAAAAGTTATTTTAAAATTAATAAATGAAGTTGTATAGAGTTTAATGCAAGAATTAGTTTTAGCTGGTGATAAAAGTTTGGTGGATTGTGTATCATTAATGCAATCTGTGCACTGCACAAATGGAGAATATGGATGAAACTTTTAGTTCACCAAAGTATATCTATTTGGCTAAATTTTGATAGTTCTTGTATAATTATGATTAATAAATCTCAATGTATATGCATTTCAATGATTTTTAAGTTTTATTGGGAGAAACATTCCTTGTCCTTGGCAAAACGGCATTTTAACATATTATAATATTGGGTGACCATCTGAGTCAATAAATATAAATTCAGGGATGGCCAGCTAACTTAAAATCGTGTTTGCATTTTTACAACTGATCATTTAATGAATATATTCTCAGTGAAATTTAGGATAATATTGAAATGCCAATTAGTATTATTTTGGATTTTATGTCAATGAAATAGATTCTGTATCAGAAAATCTTTGGTTTTATACTTTTAATTTAAGTACTTTGTAGACTATCTTTTTAAATTAGGTGTCATGAATTGTGTTGGCAAAAGTTGTCTTGTGGTCAAGTGGCGTAATTTAATGGGCATAAAAATGAATTAACTTCAAAATAATTTTTTAAAATAGCTATATATTGCTACCTGACCCATACCAATATGAAAAAAATTAGTAATTGCAGTCTCACTAGAAAAAAACCACCTCAGTTAAAATGTAATAACCAACCCTTAAATTTCCCTTTTCACATTAAAATTATCAAAACATAAAATCATGTTTGGAAAAAGTGTCATTTTAATTATATGCAGACATGATCAAAACATTAAGTATAATTAATATTAATAATATGAAGAATCAGAACACATTACAAGAGATTCTTACAAGAAATAGGTGCTAAACAGTAAACAAAAAGATTACAACAATTTTGTCAGGAAAATCTGTTAGTACACAAATACAAGTCATCATAGTATATTATACGAAATACCTGGCTTTCGTATTCCTTGTTGGGACTTGAAAGTCATTTGGTTTTCTACTTCTACAATGGTCACAAAAAACAAAATGAGGTTTACAAAATTGCTTCTGTGACTGAACACATTGTTAGGCTTATACTAATGTAAGAAATATAACAATTTTGAGTTGACTAATTACAAAGTACATAATTTAATTTATGTCAAAAAAAAAAAGTATCTGCAGTGTTAATAAAGTACTAAGACAGTAAAAAAAAATAATTATTTTATAATCTCAGACCAATACATTTTAATCTTAGGAATGATGTTCAATTTACTCACAAAAAGAAGTACAAGTACAATAAATGCTTTTTATGTGACATCAAAAGAAAAACAATAACCTTAAACAACTTTAAATATGTGGAATCTTCATGGTTGAACTTTACATATATTATGAAGGGACCAATTAAAATGGCAAAAGTTTTACAGAAATTAATGACAATAGTTGCTGTTAGACAGAAATTAATAACAATAGTTGCTGTTAGACGCTCACTCACTTTTAATTAAGGATACCCAAATGGAAAGCAGTCTAAGGAGTTTTAAACAAAAACAATGTTTATAAATAACCATTAATAAAAAAAATAATTAAACACAAAATATGATCACATAAATAAAACAATTGAGAAATGCAATCCGCCTAGGAACCGCACATAAGGCAATCCTCTCGATTCTTTAAGGAGCACGCAAGTGCTGCCATGTTTTGGTTCCTTTTATTTTCTTTGTCTTCATTTTCTTTATTCAAGTTTTCAATTTTGTTCTGTTCAGGGATGTTTTCTTGTTTGTCAGTGCTTGGAGTCAAGATACTGTTGGCTTTGTTTGTTAGTGATAAACGGGTTTTATCGACTGTAAACTGAATAGCCTGTGCTGCTGGCTTTGTGCGCAGGTAGTACATGCCTGTCTTCAAGCCCTAAAAAAATGGAAAAAGACATCACAAAAACATCATTCATAATAACTAAATGAACAAATGAGTTCAAGCATGGCACCAAGGGTATTAATTTTTAAAAATTGCTTTATGCATTCTTGGAATAATATTTCCCCACTTTGTTTTAGTGTGTGTAAATCCTTGAAAATCAATTTATCCCCACATACTTAACTACTGATGATCAATCAAATAGATAAAAGACAATCTGCTTTTAAACTCAACGTAATGATTATTCTTCTAAGACAACATTTTTACTATTCCACACTCAAATGTTTTAAAAAAAATAGTGCACCTATTAAAGGGCTTAGGTACTTTTAGCCTGCTTACAATTGCAATCAGTACTTCACCCTTAGTGTCACAAGTCTTTTCAAAAAGTTGTTAGCAAATGAGAGAAACAAAATGACATACCAGTTTCCAAGCATAAAAGTGCATGCTGGACAATTTTCCGTAATTCGGCTCAGCAATGTGAATATTCAAGGACTGGCTCTGATCAATAAATGCCCCCCTGTCAGCTGCCATTTCCAGCACAACCTGAGCAAGTAATATATACAGATAACTAACTTCAGCATATCCATATTCTTAATTTTTCATTATGGTCAGAGAAAGACAGTGCAAAGACATAGTTTGAAAGAGATATGAATCAACATAGATTAAAATTTAAAAAAAACAAGATCCCTAAAAATAGTTGAAGAACAATTACATCTTTAAAGTACCAGTTTAGTAAAATCAATTATGGACTAAATACCTTTTGTTTAATTTCCCAAACAGTTTTGTAAAGTGCTTTAAGATCATCTGGGAATGTGGGAATGGATTGGATAGAACCTCCAGATGCAATAAGTTGATTCTTGATATCTTCATTCCATAAACCTCTGTCTGTTAGATCTGTAAAAAGGTTCACTCAATTAGTATAAGAGCGTTCACTTGAGTGTGCAAGCACTCCTTAACTCTTTCCCTGCCAATCGCCGATATATAGGCGATCTCGCCTGGTCACGTTTGTGCCAATTGCAGATATATAGGCGATATGAGTTTTTGAATTTATTTGTTGCTTAGAGTGTCCGATTAGACTTTTTAAGTTTTAAAATGAGAGGTAACTCTTTTCTACTTCCTTTCTGTTTAGAAATAGCATGTGTTTACATTCAGTAGTGTTAAATTTAGCAGCTTGTTTCGATTTATTTTGTAAACAAAGATATGGCCACGCCTACTCAACGAACATAGTGATTTATTTTAGTATTTATTGCTATCTTATTAAATTTAAATGTGAGTTATTGATGCAGAAACATTTTAAAACAATAATATAACATTAGTTTTAGGATTCAGTTAAGATTTTAATGCGTATGATACGGCATTATATGGAAAATGAGCAGTGGTGACAGTTTGGTTTCTATATAAGGAAATAATAGAAAAAAGTTTTCTGCTATGGTCATCATCAATACAAAAAATGTCATAACTATAAAACTACATACTACATGGGATATTTTCAAAATTTAAAAAGCATTTATTTCATAAATAGAATTTACATTGTGGTAATTAACTCTTAATGTACCAAAGCGCGGTAATCCGCGGTTTACCGTTTAGTACCAAAGAGCGGTAATGCGCGACTTGATAGAACTCTCTTTAGAAACGAAATTACAGAAAATAAAAACTATTCAGTGCGGGATGAACGATGTTTTCGACTTTCGGCAATGGCGACTGTTTACCTTGCTAGTGTTATCGCTCGATTCGCGATGTTTTTTGGAAGATTTTACGTTTTTTTTTCGAAGATGCGATTTTGCGATACTTTATTACTAAAATAATAGTACTAAACTACAGGTAAAAATAGTTTTAAACTCAAAACGGTCTCTCGGATACATAAAATAACCATTCTTATTCTAAAAATGACGTCAGTATGACTATAATAATAAAAATGGATTTAACTCAATTTTTTTAATTTAATAACCGGTTGATCGCAATTCGGGAAATTCTTATGGTACTGAGGCGGAAGTTTTCCAAAAACCTTATGGCACATTAAGAGTTAAAGGAGAAAATGATTACAGCTATGCAGACTTTCTTTTACTTTGGTAAGTTCAGATTTTTTATAAAGAAAATTTAAGACACAAAAATGGATCACAAAATCTTATAGTGAAAATAATTTTTGGTTTGGTAATATTTTATTTGCTTCTACATAATTGAATTGTCTATTCAATTTCCTTTCTTTTGATGTAAGATACACCAATGTTGCTTTAGACATTTATTAAACATTTTACGATAGTTAAGGTCACCCTTAAAAAATTACCAAACTAAAAAAAAATGGTCTGGCATGAATGTGTAAGAAACCCCCGAAACCCCCTGGCAGGGAAAGAGTTAATTTTCCAAATTACAGACAAAACCCTGTAAAGATATGATACGGGTGTCTGGCTATCAGTATCACCAAAGACTTCACCATTAACAAAATATTTTACAAAGATTACCCATAACAAATATTGTTACTTTGATTTTTGTTTATTTATTTACAAATTGATTTATTTACAAATTGAATAAAGTTTATAAAATAATGTGACTATCAAGCATTATGATGCATACCTTTCAGTAGATGATGGTTGACAATTTGAAATTCCCCTGAAAGTACTCTTCTAGTGTATATATTGCTTGTGTATGCTTCAATGGATTCATTGTTGCCGAGAATTTGAGCTGTGGATGCTGTTGGCATTGGTGCCATGAGGAGACTGTTTCTAACGCCAAACTTTGCAATGCGTTTTCTAAGACCATCCCAATCTAGGTTTGTTGTCTGTGAAGTGTAAAGAATATATCATTAAATGAATAATTGTGACTTAAACTTAATATGATGATCATAGGGGCCGTCCATAAATGACGTCACGCACCTAGGGGGGGGGTCACACTTTTGTGACGATGCGTGACGTGGGGGAGGGAGGGAGGTTGAAGAAATGTGACGTCACATCGAAAGGGTAACTTTAAATAAAACTTCCACTTAAATATTTGGTCCCTTAGAATTTATTTAATGACTTTTAAAAAAAAATTCAGTGCTTCTCAAAGTGCCGTTCGATAGGCTATCAGACGCCGGTTGGCGTAAGTTAACAAGACACGAACATTAAACATAATTATAATTCTTAAGTTTGAGAATCCACAAGAGAACATACGAAATTGTAACCCTGCGTCGTTTGTTGTTGACATCAAAGCTTTGTAACCGCAATTTCGTTTGTTCACTCGCGGCAGGAGTCTGCGAACTTTTTTTTGGTCGGTTATCCCCCTCCCCCCCC
>MUZC01001993.1:344107-381649 GCA_002072015.1 Radix auricularia | reverse complement strand
AAACAAGCTTGTGAGCTTCAGAGTTAAAAGTTATGATAATGTTGGATATTTTAATAATGTCATAGTATTTCAGTCCTCAACTTGCAAGAATTACTGTATTTTGCGACGCACAAGATGACAACCTACTTTCTTGCACAAATGTGGGGTTCATACAGAATGGGCCATTTTCCTCTTCCAGCGCATACCTAGTAATTTTTAGAAAACATGAGATGTGATATCAATCTGATAATTTTAGATCAAATGCCTTTGATGTGCATATACTTAGCAGGGAAACTGTCAGAAGATCGAAATCAATTAAGGGCATTGTCTTGTATCTATATATTCTAGGTCTATAAACAGTGCAATGATCCTTGTAATATCAATAGTCACATTCGCGAGCTTAATCGCGAAGGTTAATCACATCAATGGTTTTTGACATTACCGCTGCATTGTTCGTTAGCTGTCTTGCTATGACATGGCAACTAAACACTTTTTTTTAAAAATGTAATATATAAAACAAACCGAATTCATACTTAATCTTATAGGGCTTTAAGCTGTGTAGGGGCTCATTATGCTATCAAATAAGTACAGAGAAAATCAAATCATGTCAAAACGGGAAAAGAATGCAATGGTACCCGGTGAAATGGAAAAATTCTGGCCGGTCGTCTGGTACGAACAAGTTTGAGAATCACTGGCTTACAAGTTATTTAATTTATTTAATATCTTTTACATAGCTTCACTCATGTTACGACATACCATGTACACCTACAATAAATAAATATTTAAATGACAAAAAAGTGATTTCAAACATTCTTATTTTCAAAGAGAAAATATTTATTTTTTTTTTGGGGGGGGGGGTCAAAGTTTTGTGACGTACTTTTGGAGGGGGAGTCGACGATTTTGTGACGACGCGTGACGTAGGGGGGGAGGGGGTAAAAAATCGGCTAAAATCGCGTGACGTCATTTATGGACGGCCCCATAGTGCAAAAAAAAACACAAAAAACAACCTATCAAAATCAGCTAAGTACGAAACTTACAGCTTTCACACCCCACATATCATGTTGAAGAATTCCTTTAGACACAGGACAGCCTTCGTAAGTCTCATAAGTCCCATACTTTTCTGCCAATTCACAGCTGGCATCAAGTGCAGCAAAGTACATGGTCTCAAAAATCTCTTTATTCAACTGTTTGGCTTCAGGGCTGTCGAATGGATACCTCATCAAAATAAATGCATCTGCCAAACCCTGAACTCCAAGCCCAATAGGGCGATGGCGGCGGTTTGAGCGCTCAGCCTGAAAGTTAGGATTAGATACATAAATATTATGTGGGAGGCTTAAAAGTTAATCCCTCTGTCTTTAATGAAAAAATTTAGGTGTGGTCTTGTATTTTCTTCTACTATTTCAACTTTTTTTCCAACATAAAAGCAGTCTCCCAGGGGTTTGTGGTAAGAAGTTGTGATATATAATGTCCTAATCAAAGGACTAGACCATAGAAGATGGTATTAATTTAAAAAGCTAGAATTTAACATGGCAAAATCTTAAAATTTCTTTCACCAACTCGTGCCTATCAAATTTAACCCCCCTCCCCTGTTCAAACAAGCAACCTATTTAAAAAGTTATTTTTCAAGTGAATGAATTCAAATACAAAATTTTATTTTTTAAAGACATCTGAATGATTTCATAACATTATCTTTGATTACTTAAATACAGGAATTCAGCATGGCTTTCCTTCCTTGAGATTTTCATGTGCATAATTAGATAACTATAAACTTTCAAACAAATTAATGGAAAAATTGTAAGTTTGAAAGCTTAAAATACCTGGATATAATATTGAAATCAGAACAAGTACATTGGTAGTCCAAGTTTGTGGGTGACAGTTGTATGTTTGTTAAAATTTAATTATATTAGCTTCAGATACTGGCATTAACATTTTTTAATTGTGCTAACAATGAAATCGCATATTCATTCACACCCAGATAGTAGTTAATGCAGTAGAGCATATATACCATTAATTATATATTCATACACACACACACATAAATAAATGCACATAAAAATTCCATTCACCTCTGGAACTGGGTAGAAGTTGATGTCAATGATTTTATTTAGATTCCTAACAGCTACTTTTGTCACATATTGCAGTCTTTCAAAGTCAAAAGTTTTATCTGGTTTCACATACATGTTGAGAGCAAGTGAGGCCAAGTTGCACACAGCCACCTAAAAATACAACATTTTGAATAAAGTAAAAGAAGTTACTAAAATAATCATATTTAATTATTAATAGGTAATATAGAGTTCAAATATGAAACGTATAGCAAACAGTTTATAAATACTAACGTTAAAAAATTCTGATGATTAAATATTAAAATATTGCATGCCAGGTTGTCATTTATTATGTGGTCTCTAGGTGAACCTTACCTCATCAGGAGCACTGTACTCCACAATTTCTGTGCACAAGTTGCTGCATTTAATGGTTCCAAGATTTTGCTGGTTAGATTTGCGGTTGCAACTGTCCTTGTACAGCATGTAAGGGGTCCCTGTCTCTGTCTGAGACTCAATAATTGTATACCACAACTTTTGGGCCTTAATAACTTTCCTTCCCTTTCCTTGGCTCTCATATCTGTGAAGCAGAATTATCAAGTTTTCAAATCATTCAAAAATGGTTTTTGCTGGATCACAACTCCTTTACTTTACTTATAACTTATACCGCACCATTCAATTTCAGGGCAGATTATCTTAACTATAACTTTACATGAAAAATGGATGGAAAACACTAACGATGCTCAAATTTTGTTTATCAAAATACAGTGGAACCCACTTACCTCGAGTCGTTTTTTATTGGAACCGCCAAATTCTCTCTTTGTCTTACCCTTTTTTGTCGTTTAATTAGATTTTTTTAAGTCGCCGAAACCTCATAACACGAGCACAAAAAAGGGTCAAATTTGCCACTTAACATCGGTTATCTCGATCCCCATGACCAATCGCCAGCTTTAGAAAATGTTAGCTATGATTTTTTTATAACCAAGGGACCAAGTTTCTGCCACATCAGGGTCTGCTGGTGACGTCACAGCCCACTTACGTTTTGCTCTCAGCGCTGTGTTGCTTCTGGTACTATGGCAATCGCCGGCTTTTGAAATTCTTAGTTTTTATCGATAATTGACGTTGGTTTTTATTTTAAATTTGTAAATTTCTGCTGTCAGTTGGTGCACATATACCTTTTGTTGTTAGCAAACATGTATGTACAATTTTATAGCATGCCGATAGCTTCATCAAACAAATAACGGCAATGCTGTTGTGTTAAAAAAACTCCAAAAACACGTGCATGAACATTATCATTTATTAACGCTAGTGATGGGACGATACCAAAATCATAGGCTGCTTACTGTAAACAAGGCTCCCCAGATTTTAAAATATATAATATAACAGACTACAGACAGTTTACCCACCCCCCACTCTCAATCTCCCACACCATTGTTGTTGGTTAGTCCTATTAGTACTATTAGCATCAAGTTACCGAAGGAATTGTAAGCTGAGGGGATCGTATGGAATAATAAAATGTACCGTGTGCAAACTTGTTGTCATTGGCAACCATTCATCCTTCAACCTCATTTTGACCATTACATGTACTGTACTAGTACTACTGCTTTGTTCTCATTGTTTCATTCATAAGAATTTGCCATGTGCAAAAGCCATTTAACTATTGGTTAGAATTAATTAAAATATGTCAAAGTTGAAGGTTCAAAAGTTCAAAAGGAGTACCTAATTTATTTGTGTACGTTTATATAGAGAAGAGTTCGCTTTGTCATGAGTCATATATAGGTCACGATAGACCATTCTGAGTCCATTGTAAGACCCAAAGAAGATGATTAGGAAGAGAATGGTTCGGGGACAATGAGGGGATGTGTAGGTTACTTATTTGTGTAGCTTGAAAATCAAGCAAGTGGCTTCGAAGCACAGTATCAGTATCGCTCAATCTTGGAATCACCGCAAAACGGCGTTATATTTAAACTTAAACGGTCTTTAAATTTAAAAACGAACGGTCTTAACAACCTTAAGAAAGAGTGAAGAAATAGGGTCCCGATATTCCGATACGATTCTGATTAATCGTCCCATCACTAATTAACGCACAACACGTACATAAAGAAATTTCAAGCGCATGTTAATATTTTGCCGCCATATTGGTTTTAGCTTTAACTCGATCATCGGTTATGTCGATGCCATTTTTCATACCCCAACGCCGCCGACTTAAGCGGTTTCGACTGTAATTACATTTCGTCTTCTACATTTCATTTTTTCTCAGGCTGTTCAGTTGTTGATCCTTTTAAAATCAACAGGAACAACATTAACTAATGGAAATATATTAAAATCTAAAGTAAACTATCAAAACATATTTCACTTACTTCTCATAGAGCTTCTCAAACTCTTCACCCCAAACATCTGCCAGTCCTGGACATTCATTGGGACACATCAGAGTCCAGTCTCCATTCTGCTCTACACGCCGCATGAAGAGATCAGGGATCCAGAGAGCATAGAAAAGATCTCTTGCTCTCTGCTCTTCTTTCCCTGTATTTTTCTTCAAATCAAGAAAGTCAAAGATATCCGCATGCCATGGCTCTAGATAGATTGCAAAGGCACCAGGTCTCTGTAAAAAGTAGCGGAAAAACTCTTAAGATTCCAAGCAGCATACTTTCTTTATTTCCTAATAATTGACTTATGCAAATGTTATGCTGCGAAAGTAAGTACCCTCTGGTAAGAAGATTAAACAACTGTTTATTTAGCTTTCTATAAATGATGTACTTCAATGTTTCTACTGAATAATATTAGTCTAAAAAACTAACTAATGTAATTATAGGATAGTGATATTAAATTTAATCCAAATTCAGGGAATCAGTTTTTAAGGTACCTTGTTACCACCCTGATCTACGTATCTTGCAGTGTTGTTGTATACTCGTAACATAGGAATGAGTCCATTAGATGTTCCGTTGGTCTATTTGCAAAAAGAGAGATTTAAAATAAAGAACAATCAAGAATTTTATCATTTAAAATAATAAAAAGACACTATATTTCCAAGTCACTAATGGTTAATTTTATTATAATTGATAATGGTATACATTATAGATGTTTCATAAGGAAATTTACATACTCCTGCTATGTAGCTGCCAGTGGCCCTGATGCAGTGGACATTGAGTCCGATTCCCCCAGCACTCTTGGAGATAAGAGCACAAGTTTTCAGTGTGTCATAAATACCTTCAATGCTGTCTGAATCCATTGTCAAGAGAAAACAACTGTAATTTTGAAAATACAAACAAGAAATAAGAAACTAAAGGATTTTTAATTAATAAATTTTAATAAATTAAGTTTTTGAAAAGCTTTGCTATAAGAAATTTTAAATTTTTAATAGAGTGAAAAAATTGTGGCAAAAGCATACAGTACCAGAGAAAATATCTCTTGTAATACAGCTCATACCTATTTCACTTTTTCTCTCATTTTGAAAAATAAAAATATTCTACCTGGAAAGTTGTGGTTTATTGGTCCCTGCATTAAACAAAGTGGGTGATGCATGAGTGAACCATCTTTCTGACAGAAGATTGTATGTCTGTGGGGGTGAGAATTTATATTAGATAATATTTCTTTTCTCCATAAAAAAGACAGTAGCAAGAATGTATCTTTTAGGCTTGTTCATGTGAATTTTATCTTTCAAATAAAACAATTTTTTAAATCTTAAAGAAAAAAAAAGTACCCAGTCATGTAGCAAGACTGCAGAGTTACCAAAAAGTGCTGATAGCAGATGATCGAAATAACTAAAAATAACATGGCGGCAACATATTAATGTGCTTGAAATGTTTTACAGATTATTTGCTGTAATAAATGAGAATGTACATGCATGTATTTTTGGAGGTTTTTTTTAATTACAACAAAGTTGCTGCAAATAATTTAATGAAGTGATCGGCAATGTTTAATGTTTTTTTCACACTACTATTGTAGTACTATTGTTTCTGACTGAAACTTTAGTTAACGTGGATGTATAATGAGGGTAATTAACCTGTGCCTTTATTTAGTTTTATTTCATGTTCTGGGAACCACATGCTACTAGTGTGTGTGTATATATATTAACACTACTGACCTCAATAGCTGCATCAATATCCTCTTTGTGAATTCCCACAGCTACCCTCATTAACATTTGTTGTGGGCGTTCAGCAACTAAATGAATTAATTTTTTTAAAATTAGCAGACATAAAAGGAAAAAAAAAACACGTTTGGAGCATGTAGAGACAAGTAACTTTGGATCATTATTAATGAGTTAACAAGGCCGCCTAATTCATATTTCAAAAAAGTTAATCATGGACTTTACTTTTAAAATTACACAATGCTGTTATTAACAAACATATTATTACAATATTTTACAGATAAAAAATTGGAAGCCTTCTCTTCACTATTCCCTGCTTGGGTGTGAATTCATAGCCTCACACAAAACTATGATACGATTTAAATATCAACAAGGCATGCAGTATTTATCAAACAAAACCACCTCTGCTTGAAGCATTATCAAAATGAAAACCTATCAACTGTTAGTTACCCCTTTTTAATTACAGATAATACTTCATCCCTGTTGGTTAAGCTAAAGTCTTTAAGTCTTTCCCATTAAAGTTTTAATATTAATTACATACCATCAATGAGTGAAGTGATTATTTGAAATAATACTTAAGGGCTAAAAAAAACAACAAAAAAAAACACAATAACAAATGACAGAAAATAAAAGTATGCTGACCTTTTCCATCTATTTTCAACAGATAAGATCTCTCCAATGTCTAAAAAAAAATTATACATATGAGTGAAGGGAAAAACAGTGTTACATGAAGGCTATACTTATTATTTTTTAAAAAAATAAAAAATTATAACATAACCAAAAAAAAAATACTCTTAAAAACAGGTTAAAATTATTTTATCTGGTAAATTGACAGACTTTTAGAACAAAAAAGATACATTACTGAAAAGTGTACTTGTTATATAGTCTGAGTAATCTTAGTTTCACTAAATCTTTAAATATTAGTTCATAAAAAACACACACACACACACAAAAAACAGTTGAACTCACCTTGAATCCAAAGTAATTATAAGAATAATCACGATCATAGATGATGGCAGAATTCAATTTCTAAAAGTTTAAAATACAAAATATGAATTAGAACTCATTGCTAATGTAGCTTAAAAAAACTTTTGGCTTTTAGATAAATATTAAATTAAGTTTTATATAGAATTAGGAAGATAATAATTTTATTTGACAATACAATTTTGAGGTTATAGTTCAATGTGGGATGTGGTGGTCGAGAGGTAGCGCTCTCGACTGTCATACCGATGGTCACGGGTTCGAATCCACACAAAGGTGAGGATTTGTTCTCGCGGCCTGAGGAGTCCCCGAGTCACCCAGCTCCGAATGGGTACCTAACTAGACAATAGTTAGGCGGCTGGGGTAATGCGTGGAACCCCTATAGCCGTGGCCTGTGACCGCTGCATCACTTGCCAACAGATCATCTCTCATGGTCTGTGGACGCAATTATCTTCTGCATAGAAGGAGCGTCTGTATATCTAAGATATATTACAATGTTCTTCAGTAATTATTATAACAATTCCTAGCAGTGCTAATGTGTTTTCAGAATTTATTTGTAAAAAAAAATTTATTTAAAAACTTGATACTATCTATAACTTTAGCATTATAGATTTGCAAAAATTTAAACGCTAGCAAAATTTTTTAAACAAAACAATCACATTTGATTTTGTTTGGGAAAAATAATAATGATTTAAATAAATTCAAAAAAAAAAAAAATCCTGGGATTTAGAAGGTACCTATAATAATTGGCAATACCAATTTATAAACTTCCACTTCAAAATAATTCATTATCATTATTGTTTTCTAAAGCAAGATAATGAGCATCCAAATATTTGAATCCTTTAATAAAATTTTGAAAGAATGTATGGATACTTTTAATGTTCTGTTTAATTAAGCTGGGTGGAAAATCAGACCTGGACGTCGCACCACAACAGTTAAGAAATAGTAAGCGGCAAATGTCTATGAGGGCTAATATAATAGCTGTGTGTTTGCTGGGTGCAAAATTTTACCCCCACCCCTGCCAAATTAAAAAAAAAAAACAAATGCTGTGCAACTTTACACCCAGGTTGGTTTATTTTCATCTCAGACCAACATATTTTATAAGGGAACATTGATTGTGTCTAATATCAGTTAAAAGACATGCAAAGAGGAGATACTTACATCGGCATTAGCCAAAATGATATTGTATATCTCTTCAGATATCATTGGTGAATGTTTCCCTGTCTTTGGGTTTATCCAGTTGTACAAGTCCGACATGGCATCTGTTAAAAGTAATCAGCATGTTACATAAAAATAAAAGTGTAAAATAAAATAGGTTACAGATAATATTTAGGTAACGGCTTTAACGCAACAGTTAACAAAATCACAGCTTTTTATTCTTTTACAAATAATTAATTGCAATTTTACAAAAATTTCCTGAACAATAAACATAAATTGAAAGTACTTCAGATAATAATAATGTGAGAACTACAAAATTTGGGCAGAAATCACATTTTAAAAAACTGCCATTTAAAAAAATATAATGCTTTAATCTTTAATGCAACAAGATGTAAATCATTTACCACTAAAAATCTTTTTGCTTTCTTTATGCAAGTTGGAAACAGCAATACGAGCAGCAAGAATAGCATAGTCGGGATGCTTTGTAGTCATAGTAGCTGCTGTTTCAGCCGCCAGGTTGTCCAGCTCAACAGTGGTAACCCCAGGATACAGTCCATTGATGACTTTTAAAGTAATAGCTGCCTGGAAAAAGCAAAGAGATCAGTTGATTTGGTAACTGAGTCAAGTTTGATATTTCATATAATAGATATGGTTACTATTACTTCATTGGACAAATCTAAATAACCCACAAATTAAGTTTAAATTCTAATAATTGCTTCTTAACTGCTCATGAAATATTTTTTAATACTTTGGTACCATCTTATCATATTCAAAAGTCAGGTGACTTGGAAAAGCTTTATTAGTATTACCTTGAATGTGCCACTGATTGCGTGTCATATAAAATAAACATAAGAAAATATTCTTATATCAGTGTAAAAATATGATTCTCTAGTTTTGATTTTTAAAAAAATAACCCCAAGGCCTCTTTGTGAATCACATTTAGGAACAAGATACTGCGATGGGTCATTAAAAAAAAAAAATTAGCCAATTATTAAATTTAGCATTTATTTTTAAGAGAAAAGTGTTAGTGACACGCAAGTAATATTTACTAGGCTGCAATTTTATACATTTGTTTGATTGCAAAGTGCCTAATCATGAAGTCAATGAAATGAACTTAGAAATTAGAATAGCTTACTGGATCAACAAAATCTTTGTGTAATCCATAACAAAGCTTCTGAATCCTTGACGTTATCTTGTCAAAGTGGACATCTTCACGACGACCGCCTGCAAGCAAAGAATGTTAAGGAATCAATTTATAAACAAATTTAAATGTTAAATTAGCATTAGGTCAATATGTCTAAAAGGGACTATACATTTATCATATTTTGCTACAACTGATGCTTTTTTTTGTGTGAGCATGCAACAGATAACTACAATGCTTTACTTATTACAATACAATTATATTACCTTACCTTATATATTACACCCCACCCCCCAAACTACGGCCCGCGAGGCCCTCTCATCCGACCCCTCGAGACCTTTTAATTTCCAAAATAAGATACTATTTTTTTTATCTATAGTTTACCACAAAACTTAGTTGTTACGAGTTAGTTGTCACCCCTAAACTGGTGTTTGAAAGTTAATGGGGCCCCTGGGCAGAAAAATTGGAGATCCCTGTTAACAGCTATTGAGCAATTACCCGGGTAGTAAAATGGCCCTCGGGTACCCGTGAAAATGCTACTGCAATATTTTTACCACCAGTGTTTAAACTGTGGCTCTTCTGTGTTCAAGTTTCGACTCGCGAATAATTTATCAAATTAAAACTTTTCGTTTAAAATAAATAATGTGAAATACGTATTAACATGAAAATGCTTAAAAAGAAATAAGTGTTAAAGGGAAATAAAACACGGTCTCGACAAACTACATAGTATATTGATACACTTATTTTTTCTAGAAACATGAAACAAAAATTTTTTAAAACAAAAAGGTTTTTGTTCTTTGAATTGTTCAAGTAAGTAAAATAAAACACAACGCCGATAACTACTATTAACTAGGAAGGGCTGGAAATGACCTTCGCTTTTGCTTTGAAATACGCCGCTCATCGTTGTTACCGACAAAGCGAGCCAACCCCCCCCCACCGCGACGCACACGTGTCCCCACTCCTATCCCCACCATACTTTAAATAAAATATTTCAATCATTGTAAATGATTTTCACTAAAATGACGAAAATTAATGGTGGGGGGTGGGTCCAACCACTCAGTATGACACAAAATAGGACACAAGAGTGATAACTAGGAATGGCAAGAAATGACCTTGGCTTTGAAATATGCAGCTCATCTTTGTTACCGATTGAGACGCGCTATATTCTTTTATCTAACCCCCCCTAACATGTCTCCTATCCCATCCCCACCATACTTTTAAAAGAAATAAACACCTGCTATATTCTGAGGGGGGGGGGGGTAATTTATTTTAAAATTTTTTAAAAATTATAAAATCATATTTTAATCATTTGAACAATCTGTACCGTGTTACAAAAATAAATGCTGGGGATGGTTCAACTAAGTAGGGGCAAGTCCTGAAAAGTTTGGTTAATTAAAACATGTGTCAGCTACAGCAATGAACTAGAAATAACCCGCCATGTCATCATACCATTAGCACACCCCCCTGCTCAAAAATCACCTTACCACCCCTCTGCACACTGTTTTTATACCACTGTTCTACAGTAGTATTTCAATGTCATCATTTTACAATCGTTCACTCATTACATCAAAATTTGCATTTCCACAATAAACAAAGCAGTAAAAGGCTAATGGTAGTAATAGCGGGCATATAAAAATTACGAACATTTTGAGGCATTTCGAACGGGTAACCCGTTCAAATTTTGGACGGGTACCTGGGCAGCATTTTTCAACAATATTGACAGCCCTAATTAAGACGTCCTAATATAGCCAATATTTGACCAGAAAATGTGAGCAGGGTGTCTTCTTTCATCTCCCTTTTGCTCATCACATGTACCTGTCCATAAAGTTCCACAGTGACCACAGCCTATTTATTTGGCTTCAATATTAGTTTATTATTTGTAACTTATATCACTTTCAAATTTAATAAATATACAAGCTTTAATGAGACAAAATAATGTGTAAACAATTGACTTTAACCATTAAATGCTAGAGAGAAAGCTTGCATGCCGCTCGAAAACTGCGCCCCTCTGAGTGCTTGTTGTCAATGTTCTACAGTTTTCTAATTTTATTTTAAATTTTGTGACATGCCACAGGCAAGAAAACTTTAACATTCCAATATAATTTGTAAGGCAAGGCTATACTAACTTACTATACTCCAATGAAACCTCTATTCTATCAATTCTATCATATATTGCATTGTTTTTAACACTGAAATAAACTGAAGTCAATACTCAGGAAACTGGGATTATAGTTTCATAATTTTCAGGTATGGCTGTTAGAATATTTTAACAATTTTGAATTATTATAACTATAACAGTAGCCCTTATAATTTTTATTGGCTGTGGCTATTGGTACTCAATTACCAATAGCTGGTAGAGTATCGGCTATTGGTACTCTTTGCGCTTAGCTTCATATGTGTAAAGCAGATTTTTTAGCATGTAACTAAAGAATAAAGGTTCAAAATGAACTAAAAATAGTCTATTGGTTTCTTGCTCAAGTTTTGCCTGTACTATGAGATCGGCTTTGTGGCATCCCAGGCTAAAAGATAATTCATGAAAAAACTTAAGACAAAGAATTCAAAGAAACAACTGTTTGCTTGTATTTTAATTCTCGAGATTTCATACTTCTAGCAATATGGGAAGTTGGAGATTTAGTGATGAGTGAGAGAGGGCTTTGCCTTTTATTAGTATGTATGGATATTAATGTCTCGTAGTAAATATTTAAATAATTTGAGAACCTAAATTTGAGAAAAGTAAGTCAGATAAATGTGAATAGCACTTTAGAACATATCACTCCATGATTACCTAATTTAAGTAATGTCTTAGTGAACCCTAACCTCATATTTGAAAATTATAGGGCATTGAAACTGGTATCTTTTAATTGAGTTTGAATTACTTTGAATCTTTGAAAAGACCAATGTGAAAAAAAAAAAGATTCCCATTCAGAAATTTGAACCCTACACGAAATATTTAATGCACTCTTTTTTATCTTATATCAGAGGCTATTAAAACGTTGAGTATTAATAGCTCTTTACTTTACAAGCTATTGACAGCCTTGTACCAATAGAGTGAATAGACGCTTCCGTATACAATACTAATATAATTATAATACAGTATACAGAGACAGATGATACTATACTTCTATACAGAAGGCTGCTTGCTACCTGTCTAATCCTGAATTTTTTTATTTTTAAAGATCAATAAAATCAATGATAATCTGTATGTCTAGAACAAGCGTCTATACTATAACAGATAAGAAGTATGTTCTTATCTTAAATGCCTGTTTCCTGGTATGATCAGACAAACCATTACATGGCTGAATGCCAGTTAATAAGCCTACATAGCGGGCTATAGTGAAAGAAGGATCACTAAGAGCAGAGGAGCAATCTAGGGAAGAAGCAGTTGGAAAAAGAGCGAGGAGAAAGGCCAGGCTACACTGCACGACTACATTCGACTACATTCGTGTGTGTTAAATGCAGAAGAGACTGCCACTCAAGGATTGGTCTCATCAGCCACACCAAGAGCTGCAAATATTAAAGATAAATCTATCATCTTTCATAGACAGACAGATGCCATACATCGTTTTTTACAGCATAATGAATAATGGAGCATAGTATTATTATTATGTATTATCAGTTGTAAATCAGTATCAGTAGGACTGACTACTCATACTAATAATGTGCGGGTACATGTAAAATTTGAAATTTAGCTTACTTAGAATACTTAGATAGTCAATCTGATTGTGATTGAGCCTTACATAAAAATTTTGTAATGTTTCATAATTATATTGTTGCTGAACTGAACTTTTCAGATGGAGACGAGTGAGACTTGCCATCAAAAATGCAGTACAAAATGTAACAAAGGTACAGTACGATAGTTAGTGTAGTCTACTAGTAAGTAGTTTCAGTGTAACAGTGTCTCAGTGTACAGTTCAGTGCCCGGCCTTTGTCTAAAGCTAAAGAATAACTTTACAATCATGTACATTTTAATTTACAACATTATTCTTGTGACAAGACCAAACTAATTGAATAGATAGCAATTACATTGTATATAAAAACAGCTGCCTATAAATTTAATATACCTCTTTTTTGAACAAACATCTTAAGTATATTTTTATTACACCAGGTATCTTCTTATGTCCCGCTATTTTGTGATGGCGCGTAGAAGTCGAAGGACTAATGATGAAAATTTTTAACTCCACAAATTATCGAGAAAAACCGAAACTATGTAATAGGGAAGGAGAAGATGGTACTTCGCACAAATTATTGTAATTATTGTTAACTAGCAGACCCACTGTACGTTGCAACGATCTAAGTAAAAATGAATAAATTTAAATAAACCAATGAGTGGTATGTTTTAAAAAACCATTATGCCCGAAATCTTAGCAGTAATGTGAAAAAAAAAAATCCAAGTTTCATAGCAAACTGACAAATAAATTAATAATTAAAAAGTTTACAATGGAAGAAATATTAAGGACCCCGGCCCAAAATTGAGTGATAATATATATATTTTTATTGCCATTACACTCAAGCCAAATTTCTCAATATCGAGTAAAACTAAATCTATAAAGGGAAAGCCCTGACTGACTGACCGACTCACTCATTCATCACTAATTCTCCAACTACCCGTATAGGTAGAAGCATGAAACTTTGAGAAGTTGTTGGATACCCTCTAACGACGAAAATTGGCTAAAAAGAATTTTAAAAATCTCGCTCATGTGGGGCCGGGGGCCCAAAAACATTTTTTTCCTTATTTGGGCTATATAAAAATTGAAAATCACCAATTTCCCTATTTCCCGTGTAGGTAGAAGCATGAAACTTTGGAAATTTATTAAGTACATGCTCCCAATTATAATTGGAAAAAAAGAGTTAAATTTCCCACTCATGGGGGCCGGGGCCCCAAAAACGTTTTTTTCCTTATATGAGCTATATAAAAATTGAAAATCACTAATTCTCCTATTTCCCGTATAGGTAGAAGCATAAAACTTGGGGGCCGTCCATAAATGACGTCACGCACCTAGGGGGGGGAGGGGGTCTCACTTTTGTGACGATGCGTGACGTTGGGGAGGGAGGGGGTTGAAGAAATGTGACGTCACATCGATAGTGTAACTTAAAATACAATTTCCCCTGAAATATTTGGTGACTTAAAAATTTATTTTATGACTTTTTTTTATTGAGTGCTTCTCAAAGTGTCGGTCGATAGGCCATCAGACATGAAAATTAAATATAATTATAATTCTTAACTTTGAGAACCCACACGAGAACATACGAAATTGTTACCCTGCGTCATTTGATGGTGACATCTTAGCGTTTGTGATGTAACCCCGAAACTGCAACTGGTGAGATTTACAAACAGGACAAGTTTTCGATTGGTTTTTAGTCAAACGCCTCTGACCATTCTAAATATAATGATAAATGTGTCCATTTAAAATTAGTCAAAAGTATTCATTAACTTTGTTGTATGCATCAAATTCTCGAAATCGCAATTTGAGAGGAGTACAAAACAACTTTCTTCTAAACTCAGTTTTTAAGGCATTAGTTTTAAATATGACAGAAACGATTACGTGATACAGTCAGATTAGGATTATTTCACTCGTGTTCATATAAATCAGTGGTTCCCAAAGTGGTCCCTACGGACCCCAGGGGTCCGCGGAACCGTTCAGGGGGTCCGTGGACAATTAAAATTGATTTGGGGGTCCCTGAACAACGTCAGGGGGTCCGCGGAAGGTTCTAAATTAATATAAAATTATAAAAGAATGGGTTTTTTATTATTACGGAAATAAAAATAAAGAACAATGCATACTATTGTAGTTGTTTGATATAAGAATAGAAAAAGAACTACGATATTCCAACAGCTGTAACCAATCAAAATGCTTGGTTAATTGAAAGGCTTGTCAAGTTTGATGCGTGAGAAAGGCAGAGACACAATATGTAGGTCATCAAAATACAATCTTTAAGCGGAAATGACGATGATTGCAGGGTTGGGTAAATTGTGACGTGTCGGTAAGTTACATTTATCCAAGGCAGGAGGAATCCAGCTTTACATTGATACCACATTTGATATATGGTTGGACGATTCTAATACATGAATCAGGGCAGCAAAAATTCCATTTTAAAATTCAAAATTCGACCAAACATCTTTTTTTAAGAGTTAGCAAAATAATATTTAAAAATATTTGTTAATATATATTCTGTTACATTATTAAAAATATTGTTAACATTAAAAAAGTATATTGAAACATAGAAATCTCACCCGCAACCCCGTTTTTTTTATTTTCAAAGTTTTAGATGGCACAGTGAGACACCAAAAATAGTTTATGCTGCTAAATGCATAACTTGCTTACTAAGCCAGGAAATATAGTGTTACCAATGTGTCTTCTGTGAAATAAACTTTGTGGAACTATGAAACTTTCCAAGCCCGAGGAACATTTAATGAAAACTCTTAGTGATCAAAACAATAACGATTTAATGTTTTTTGAAGCAGTTCAAGACACATATTTGAAAACACCATCTTGTCAAGAACTCATAAGGGCAACATCTAAGCATGAGGACTAAATGAAAATGACGTAGGACTGGACTGCGTGCGTACTACAATATTTCTTTATTGATTGCGAAATCTGGAAAGCCCAACACGATTAGGGAAGAACTTATTTTACCAGCTATGAGTTAGGTGATAAGCACTGTGTTGCACAAACCAGCTTTCAACATCACAAAAACAATTCAACTGACCAATAATTCAGTCCAAAGAAGGATTAGCAAAATGTCTAAGTGTGTTGAAAATTATTTATGTTTAGTTCTTAAAAAATTATTTATGTTTAGTTCTTAAAAAATGTCTGAATTTTCTCTACAACTTGACGAGTCCACTTTACCAGGAAATTAGGCTTTACTTTTAGCATGTGTAAAACTTTGTAAGAGAAATAAATTTTTCCAAGACCCGTTTGCTAAATGTTTGGAAACAGATATAAAAGGTGAGGCGTTCTTTACTGAATTAAAAAAAAAGATATTTCAATGAAAAAGCTGTACCCATGACTAGTATAATTTCTGTTGCTACTAATGGTGCTCCGAAAATTGTAGGAAAATACTGAGGCTTTCTGACACACTTAAAACAAGCTGTACCAAATGTATGTTCAGTGCATTTTGTCATTCATCGACATAATTTAGTTGCAAAATTCTTTGTGAAGTTTTGCATGGATCACTAGATTATGTCAATGGCGCAGTTAATAAAATCAAAAGGAATGCCTTCAATAATGGCTAAACTTTGTTTGAAAATTTTGAAGACTATAATCGTTCACTACTTCACACAGAAGTACGTTTGTTAGCTAAAAATATATGTTTAAATCGATTTTATGCTCTCTTATTCAGTGCTGGAATTCCTGGAAGGCAAAGACAATGATTTAAGACAAAATTTAATTAACTCAAAAAATGACATAGCCCATATGAAATATTTGTTTGCCAATTTTAAAGAAACTAATTGGAAACTACAAGGTGACCAATTAAATTTAATCAAAACTAAAAGGGTAATATCTGCGTTTGTTGCAAAACTTTTTTTTTCAGAAACCAAAATTCGGGATGAAAAAAATGATCTCAGATTCAAAATCTATCGAAATTGCAAAGAGAAATGAAATTTTGTTTGCCTACTGTCAACACTTAACAGTTCTTCATGCAGACCTGAACCAACGATTTGAAGACATTCTTCACTTGAATATTTCCAACTGGGTGTTGAACCCTTTTCCTCGGAGACAAACTCAGATCCCAGACATAGATGAATTAATACTAATACAGGAGCAACTTATTGAATTATCCACACATGAGGAACTTAATTAAACCAATGTTTGAACAAGGATGCCACAAATTATGGCTGGTTACAAAAAGAGATTCCAATTGTATTTCCCGCATTATGGGTTATTGTTCAAAAGTTGTTGACTACTTTCCCGTCTTCCTATTTGGTAGAACGTGGATTCAGTGCAGTTATGAACCTCGTCACAAACAAAAGAAACCTGCTTGATATTAGTGCTCATGTGGATTTGCAATGCTACTCACAAACATTTAGCTGTTCTTAAATCTCATCAAGTTCATCCCAGTCATTAAAGACAACAACTTTTAGTTAAGTTTAAATAAATAATTCTCCAACAAAATGTGTTTTTTTTAAATTAGTAAATTTGTATGCTATATATTTATATAGCGTTTTCACTTGGGGGTCCGTGGGCAAGTTTTGACTATAAAAGGGGTCCACGGGCAAAAAAAGTTTGGGAACCACTGATATAAATGAAAGTAGGTTGGATTTAGGTGTCTTCGTATAGTACGTAAATAAGAAATCTACATAGATGACAAATTTAACAAATGCATTTTCAGGAAGGAACCGGTTCAATAGTGGGCATATGTTCCAAGCGTACACGTACATATGACGTATTTGAACATATATTATAGTGGAGTGTAGTAGATGTTATATGTCCCAAATGAGTCTGCATTACCCCCAAGAATTCCCTTTTGACCCCAGATGAGGTAATTTACACCTGTTCGCCGACCTCTTTCTTACGGGATGCCCGTCAGTCAATTGAGGGATTTTTAAAAAAAAATACATTATAAAAATATTATTTTTAAATAACTTTTTTTTATAAACAAAGAAGTTAAAAGTAATGATTTATAGTCAATGTTTAATTTGTATGCATTAAAATAAAATATAATCAAGGGATATTAACACATTTCGTTCTTTGAAAGCCTGTTAAACGGTTTGAAAAAACTGACTGGTTCAATAGGATACCTAAATATTAAAATTATAAAAGTTTACAGTTTATGTTAACATTACTGTTAACCCAAAAGTAGCGGATTCTAGCAAATTTTCTATGCCAAGAATGATTCAGCATTACCCCCAAGAGTTCCCTTTTTACCCCAAATGAGATAATTTATAGCTGTTTACCGACCCCTTGGTTAAACAGACCGATAGCGGTAGCCATGTATTTTTCATTAGTTTATAAATTCCACAAGAGAATGCAACAATTTAAACACGCCTCATCCATTGGTGACATTATATTTACAACTCTTGTGTGACATACGTGAAATCCTGAAGAAAAAAGAATTGGGAAAAAAACAACAACAAAACTTTTGAGCTGCGGAGTGAAAATTTATGATAGTATTGGATATTTAAAAAATGTCATGGTATTTTTTCAGTCTTCAACTTGCAGGAATTACTGTATTTTGCGAAGCACAAAATGACACCTTACTTTCCTGCACAAATGTGGGATTCGTACAGAACTCGCCCTATTCCTCTTCCAGCGCATACCTAATAATTTTTAGAAAACATGACATGTTATATCAATGTGGTAATTTTAGATCAAATGCCTTTGATGTGGATATACTTAGCAGGAAAACTGTCATTAGAAGATCGAAATCAATTTGAGGAATTGCCTTGTATCTAAATATTATAGATCTATCAACAATGCAATGATCCTTGTAATATCAATAGCCACATTAGCGAGCTTAATCGCGAAGGTTAATCACATCAAATGGTTTTTGACATTACCACTGCTCTATCGTTAGCTGTCTTGCTATGCCTAGGCAACTAAACATTTTTTAAATTAAAAAAGTAATATATAAACAAGCCGAATTCATATTTAATCTTATAGGGCTTTAAGCTGTGTAGGGGCTCATTTTGCTATCAAATCAGTACAGAGAAAATCATGTCAAAACGGGAAAAGAATGCAATGGTACCTGGTGAAATGGAAAAATTCTTTCCGGTCGTCTGATACGAAAAAGTTTGAGAATCACTGGCTTACAATTTATTTAATGTCTTTTACATAGCTTCACGCATGTCACAATATTACAATGTAGACCTACACTAAATAAATACTTAAATGATAAAAAAGGGTTTTGAAACATACTTATTTTCAAATAGAAAATAGTGTTGTTTTGTTGTTGTTGTTTTTTTAAGGGGGGGGGGTCAAAGTTTTGTGACGTACTTTTGGAGGGGGGGGGGTCTACGATTTTGTGACGACGCGTGACGAAGGGGGGAAGGGGGTAAAAAATCGGACAAAATCGCGTGACGTCATTTATGGACGGCCCCTTGGGAAATTTTTTGAGTACACGCTCCCGACAAAAATTGGCAAAAAGAATGTTGAAATTCCCTCTCATGAGGGACCGGGGGCCAAAATATAGTTTTTCTTATATTAAAAACCGACTCATCCCTAACTCTCTAAATTCCCGTGTAGGTAGAAGCATGAAACTTTGGGAAGTTGTTGGATACCCTCTAACTACGAAAATTGGTGAAAAAGAATTTTAAAAATCTCACTCATGTCCGGCCGGGGGCCCAAAAATATTTTTTCCTAATATTGGCTCTATAAAAGTTGAAAAGCACCAATTTTCCTATTTCCCGTGTAGGTAGAAGCATGAAACTTTGGAAATTTGTTAAGTACATGTTTCCAATTATAATTGAAAACAAAGATTTAAATTTCACACTCATGGGGGCTGGGGCCCCAAAAAACGTTTTTTTCCTTATATGAGCTATATAAAAATTGAAAATCACAAATTCTCCTATTACCCGTTTAGGTAGAAGCATGAAACTTTGGGAAATTGTTGAGTATACGCTCCCGTCAAAAATCGGCAAAAAAAGAATGTTAAAATTCCTTTTCATGGGGGACCGGGGGCCCAAATATAGTTTTTCTTTTATTAAAAACCGACTCATCACTAATTCTCCAAATTTCCGTGTAGGTAGGAGCATGAAACTTTAGGAAATTGTTAAGTACCCTCTCACGACGAAAGTCGGTGTAAATGAATTTTTAAATACACACTCATGGGGGCCGGGGCCCCAAAAACGCTTTTTTCTTATATGAGATTTATAAAAATTGAAAATCTTATTTCCCGTGTAGGTAGACAAGGAAAAATAATTATATAAATTTTAAAAATTTCGTCACATGGGTCGCCGGGGGCTCAAAACTTTTTTTTCACCTAAAATGAGCTATATAAAACTGAATCAACACTAATTCTCCAAGTTTCCGTGTAGGTAGAAACTTTAAAATTTTGAAAGTTGTTGAGTAACCCCCTCCCCCCACGATGGTAAGAGGCAAAAAATATTAAATCACCTCTCACTAGGGGAATGATTGCCGAAATATCGTTTTTTTCTCCCCAATATGAGTTATATAAAAAGACGCATCTTTAAATCTCCAAGTTCTTGTGTACGTAGGAGCCTGAACGGTTGAAGTTAATATATTTATTATATCCATCTTGATTCAGATTAAAATCAATAGGTGTTTTGAATTAGTGTTACGCGGGTTCTCAACGCTAACTGAAATTCTAATTTCCGCAGCAAAGCGCGGGTAAATTGCTAGTGTGTAATATTATTATAAACGTTCAGTTAAAAAGACATTTGGGCTTGGGGCCCCCAGCTCCGAAAGAATGGATATTAGTGCCCTAAAGTAATTTAATATAGGCTAATAGGCTCTTAAGTATTTATATACTAAGTTTGGTCAAAATCCAGTTATTTTCTCATTATTTAACACGTTAAAATAATTTTTATATAAGTAATAAGGGGGAAAAAATGAAATTAAGCCCCCCCCCCCCCCACATTCCGTACCCATTCGGTGCAAGATGTCGATTTCGAAAACCTGTTCATTTTTATTCAGTTTCATCATTGATATCTTTTTATAGATCGTTGTAAAATGAATGGGGAAATGGGAAAAAATATCTAAAACAACAACAAACAAAAACAACAACAACAACAAACATTTTGGGCCCCCCGGCCCCGAATAAATTGACATTTAAAGTTCAGTGCCTTTAATTATTTTAATATGAGCTACCAAATTTTTGTAAACAAAGTTTGATTAAGATAAATTCCTTTACTTATTAGCTAACGCATAACATAATTTTTACATAGCTCATATAAGAATAGCAAAAAACGACACTAAGGGCTCATTCAGTGCAAGATATAAAGTTCAAAGCACCTGTTTATTTCACAATGGGTAGTTATAGATACATTTAACATTATTTTTCATGATCGTTAATGAATGAATGGGGAATAAAATCTTAAACGTTTCAGAAAGAAAGGCATTTTGGGCACCCAACCCCGAAGGAATGGTCATCAGTTTAGTGCCCTATAGTATTTTAATATTGGCTGTCAAGTTTTTATATACAAATTTTGGTTAAGATCCATTAATTAACACAGTAGCTAACGCTTAAACTAATTTGTATATAGCTCATATAAGCAAAAAAAAAAAAAANATACTTTTATATATATATATATATATATATATATAGAGAGAGAGAGAGAGAGAGAGATTTTAAAAAAATTAACTGTATGATCTGAACATATTTATTATTAATAAGATTGTTCAAGTTTCTCTACACTAGGTATTTAAAACAGAAACTGAAGATGCAAAATTTCAGGGGACACGGTGGTCGAGTGGCAGCGCTCTCAACTGGCGTACCGATGTGTGACATTTGAGATGGCACCAATGACCCTGAGTTACGAAAACTCTAAAAGGTCCCTTCTAGAATCTCCCGGTAGTTCCCACCTCTCCACTAAGAGGCGTAACTGTCGGGGTACCTCCGACCCGGTTCCCTCTAAGAGGCGGCCGTCTGGGCAGGGTTAAGTTCGATCGAAGCTCACCGTCCTGCTTCTCAAAGGGTTACCTCCCAAAGAAGGTTGTGGATTTGAGCTACTTCGACCCGTCATTGCCGCGGCGCCACCACGGCACAGATTATGGGTCTAATTACCTAGGACGGTGGCAAGATAGGGGGTCATCACTGTAGCCCTCCCGGGGGGGTGCGGGCAACCGCAGTAACCAACCACATAGTGTTGGATAAGGGTACCCCTCATGGGAAGGTCTCCTCAGAGCTGACGTCCGACTAAAAGTTCTTCACGGCACTTCATCTAGCATTTTACTGCCCCCCCCCCTGGCCCTAAACAGTGCAGTTCTAACTAGAAAAGGGGACGAAACAGTCGCTTCGGATGACCCGAACCTCAACGGGTACAATGGTTTTCATCATCGACAGAGGCATACCCCACCATGGTTGCCACCGTCTACGTTCCGTACGGTGAATGTAATCGTCTGTGTAGCTCCTTAGCTAGCCCTATAACTGGACTTCGACCTTCGTGGTCGGGGCTGTTAGTTTTCATGTACTGATGATCACGGGTTCGAATCCACGTGAAGGCAAGGGTTTGTTTCCGGTGGCTAGGGTGTCCCCGAGTCAGCCAGCCCCGAATGGGTACCTAACACTAGTTAGGCGGATGGGTAATGCACAGAACCCTCTTAGCCGTGACCTGTGAATGCTGCATCACTTGCCAATCCGTCGAGGTCTGCATAGAAGGAGCGTCTATATAGATAAGATAAGTATATAAAATACTCAGGAGACACAATAAATGAGAATCTATCATGGAATCCCCAGGTCAATGAAATTATTATTAAAAAAAAAGAAACTTTAAAAAATGTAATAAAGATATCAAATTGGAATTGGTTGCCCGAAGACACCAGGAAAGCCAACACTTTATCAACATTTAAAGCTCTAATAAGAAAGCAGTTGCTTCTAAGGAATGCTTTCTAAAAGACTTCTTTCTGTGTCCATCCAATCCGGCAACTTTCAGAAGGGTCTGTGATGAGAACTGAGAAACACTGCCCCTTTAAAGATAGATGATTCCATCTAAGTGTGTGTGTGTGGGGGGGGGGGGGGTTTTTTTCGTTATTATAACGTTAAGAAAAATAATTTTATTAATTTTTTTTNGGTTCTTTTCGTTAATATAACGGTTAGAAACATAATTTTATTAATTTATTTTTATTTAATTAATTTATTAATTTTATAAAAAAAAATTGTCTATTAAAATTTTTTTTGACAAAATTCATTTCATTAAAAAAATTACTTTAATTATTTTTAAGAAATCAAGTTATTAAATAAATTGTTATTTATTATTCGCTAAACAAAATACATATTATTTTATTTTAATTATTGTTAATTGTCTACGAATGATGGTAAATCTCAAGAGTTGGAGCGGGAACTCGTCACCTAACAGGTTATAAATTTCTCCAGTATATAAAACAAATTTATAAATAAAACATATATGCAAGCAATTAACTGTGTCCCCACACTAGAGAATAACATTCTAAATGAAATCAACACCTTATTTAACGTCTAGTTTTTTTTTTAAATAAAAAAAATCAAATAAAAGTTTGTTCAATATTGGTCATGATGAAAATAGTTTAAGTTTAAAACTTCTATATTTGATTTTTGCTTTATTAATTTTGCATCGCCTAGATCAGTACTGTCCAACCTGCGGCCCGCGGGGTCAAAAAGGCTGGGCAGCACTGGGCCTAGTTTGTAGCTGTAGGCTGATCCCACTGGTCAAACTGACATTTGGCGAACAGTGGCGTGCTCTACTTGGCACACGACGGAAAAAAATAGACATTTACAATTTCCACAAGTTAAGTTTAAAAAATAAATTGCTATTTGCTTCCAAATAAATGATTGCTTGCTTCAAATATCCACAATATAACATGTATTAGTATTAAATATTTAAAATAAAAGAGTTCATTTATATGAAAGAAGGGATCGCCTCGGGAGTATTTGTCACTGGAGTGTTTGTGACAGGAGTATTTGTCACTGGAGTGTTTGTGACAGGAGTATTTGTCACAGGAGTATTTGTCACTGGAGTGTTTGTGACAGGAGTATTTGTCACAGGATTATTTGCCACATAATTGTTTGCCCCAATAATTTTTTGCAAAAAGGATCTGTCCAACATGAATGCTTTCCCCAGGAATTTTCGCCTCACGAGTAAAGTTTCTTTCAATACTCTAGAGTTGGAAGTTGGTGTGCCTAAATAGAGCGTCTCTGCGTAGCAAACATTCGATAAGAGACAAATACCATGTTTGTTGTTGTTGGGCTGTTATTGCTGCTACAACTGCCCCGGTCAAGTAGTTATCATCTGTAAACCCATTGGCTTGCAATGCGACGTGATATCAACTGATTATCTCAAAGATTCAAGGATTCTCTGGCTTATCAAGATGGCGATACGGGAAGCTGACATGGGAAATAACTCCATTATTATATATTTATGTAGTAAATTAACAGGGCCTTAGAAGAGCCAAGAGCAAATCACTCGTGGGTGGAGGTTTCTCTCACGAATTTTCAAACAAGCAAGCAGACCTATGAATAGTTTCCCCTGATTGAGCAATCGTTCCTTTCAATATAGAGGCAGAACGATGCCCACTGCGACGGCTGTGCTTGCTTGCAGACAATAGATAAATATCTTATCGTGTTTGTATACATAGTCTAGGCCTTTTCCCTTCTTCTGATCTTCACAACTTAAATGGATCCTACTAAAAACTGTGAGGTGGTTTTATATCACTACTTGATTCATTTAAACAATATTCATTCTGGAAAAAGGACGCTTAAGTGCAGGTAAATTAATAATTATTCAAAGTAATGTCATGTTAAGTATCTTGTAAATAATATCATGTTAAAAGTATCTTTTAACTGTTACATGGTTGGGAGTAAGTCTTTAGGAGTGACGGCGTACTAACAAATAGACAACGTTTACGACACTTGTTTAGTAAATACAATATGAAAATATCAAAATCCAAGAGTTTGTCTGCACACAAAGAATTGAATCTTTGTTTCCAAACAATGTAAATCTTTGTAACGTACTTCGTTGATTTATATTAAAGAGCGGCGACTGATTGAAAATAATTTAAATACAATAAATTATTATAAAAATTGTTTGAGTGCATGTGTATGAGAGAGAGAGAGAGAGCGAAAGCGAGAGAGAGAGAGAGAGAGAGAGAGAGAGAGGGAGAAAAGGAAAACATCTATTGGGAATATCTATATAGAAATATATATTTATAATTATATATTTATAAATGTATATATATACAACGGATTTATATAATTTCTGTATAATTTACATTTTCCTTCAAAGTTCCATGCCCTATCTACACATACTCACTACATCCATGGCTACGATGAATTTACTCTGTACAATGTAGTAGTTGCAGTAACAAAATATGTTTTAAAAAAGCTCTTGACATGTGAAACTTTTGGGCCTTAGATAAACTTTATTATCTTATCTCTTCTTATCTTATCTTATCTTTTCTTTAAAAAAATCTTCATGATGATATTAACGATTAGCGCGTCCACATTTTCTTCCCTGATTTGTGTCTTGTCATGAACTTTTTAAAAAAGAATCTTGAATATTGAAAGTGTGTTTGTTGTCTTGTTTTATTGAGACAACCTTTTCATTCAACGCCTGAGCTCCAGACGGAAAGAAAGTAGATGGATGTGTTTGTTATTGCCTATGGAAAAAGAATGTTTGTTTTTACTGTATGTATCTTCGGGTGTTGTAATAGTTTGTTGTGGTGTATTAGTTTGTTGTGGTGTAATAGTTTGTTGTGGTGTATTAGTTTGTTGTGGTGTATCAGTTTGTTGTGGTGTATTAGTTTGTTGTGGTGTATCGATTTGTTGTGGTGTATTCTGTATTAGTTTGTTGTGGTGTATTAATTTGTTGTGGTGTAATAGTTTGTTGTGGTGTATCAGTTTGTTGTGGTGTATCAGTTTGTTGTGGTGTAATAGTTTGTTGTGGTGTAATAGTTTGTTGTGGTGTATTAGTTTGTTGTGGTGTATTCTGTATTAGTTTGTTGTGGTGTATTACTTTGTTGTGGTGTAATAGTTTGTTGTGGTGTATTAGTTTGTTGTGGTGTAATAGTTTGTTGCGGTGTATTAGTTTGTTGTGGTGTATTAGTTTGTTGTGGTGTAATAGTTTGTTGTGGTGTATCAGTTAGTTGTGGTGTATCAGTTTGTTGTGGTGTATCAGTTTGTTGTGGTGTAATAGTTTGTTGTGGTGTATCAGTTTGTTGTGGTGTATCAGTTTGTTGTGGTGTTTCAGTTTGTTGTGGTGTATCAGTTTGTTGTGGTGTAATAGTTTGTTGTGGTGTATTAGTTTATTGTGGTGTATCAGTTTGTTGTGGTTTATCAGTTTGTTGTGGTGTATCAGTTTGTTGCGGTGTATCAGTTTGTTGTGGTGTAATAGTTTGTTGTGGTGTAATAGTTTGTTGTGGTGTAATAGTTTGTTGTGGTGTAATAGTTTGTTGTGGTGTTTCAGTTTGTTGTGGTGTATCAGTTTGTTGTGGTGTAATAGTTTGTTGTGGTGTATCAGTTTGTCGTGGTGTATCAGTTTGTTGTGGTGTATCAGTTTGTTTTGGTGTATCAGTTTGTTGCGGTGTATCAGTTTATTGTGGTGTATCAGTTTGTCGTGGTGTATCAGTTTGTTGTGGTGTATCAGTTTGTTGTGGTGTATTCTAACATTCATCACTATGGCAGGGACCCAAAGCGGCGGGGCAGGGGCAAACAACTCTCACACTGACGTGGAGTTATGAATTAAATAACCTATGTCACAGCAATTAGGCAGCTCGTTAAGTTTAGCAGACGACAGGAATCTCAAAGTCATTAACGTCACATGTAATATTCTCTTTCACGTATTCTGACGGTGTGTATATTCAATGTCAACATCATATCTGCATCAAGTTTCAATGGCGGGTATATTCATTGTCTAAATTTTGTATATTGACTTCTAAGTTCTGTATATTCACTGTCTAAGTTCTGTATATTCACTGTCTAAGTTCTGTATATTAACTATCTAAGTTCTGTACATTTCACTATCTAAGTTCTGTATATTCACTGTCTAAGTTCTGTATATTCACTGTCTAAGTTCTGTATATTTCACTGTCTAAGTTCTGTATATTAACTATCTAATTTCTGTATATTAACTAAGTTCTGTATATTAACTGTCTAAGTTCTGTATATTCACTGTCTAAGTTCTGTATATTCACTGTCTAAGTTCTGTATATTCACTGTTTAAGTTCTGTATACTTACTGTCTCAGTTCTGTATACTTACTGTCTAAGTTCTGTATATTCACTGTCTAAGTTCTGTATATTCACTGTCTAAGTTCTGTATACTTACTGTCTCATTTCTGTATATTCACTGTCTAAGTTATGTATAATTACTGTCTCAGTTCTGTATATTCACTGTCTAAGTTCTGTATATTCACTGTCTAAGTTCTGTATATTCACTGTATAAGTTCTGTATATTCACTGTCTAAGTTCTGTATATTCGCTGTCTAAATTGTGCATATCAATTGTCTAATTTGACTATAATATAACTATATTTAATATATTCAATGTCTTAATGTCGATCACGTACCTCTTTCTCTATGTACTCTCTCCTTTCTTCACCTCTCAGTTGAAGGTCATCCACCAGTGCTAATATCTCCTCCAGAGTATTGACTGGCATTCTCGTTGTTTCAGCAGTGTCTATGTATTCCGTGTAATCCCGGACTGAGCCCCCAGAAATGTACAAGCGTCCTAATACTTATATCTTGACTGCTTGCTCCAAGATTCATACAATTACCGTTACACAAGAAATAAAGGCACTGCTAGAAAAACAACAACTTTAATGGCGTTTCTCTTTTCCACAACAACCAACACACAAAACTCTCTAAACTTCTACACATATACCAATGACGTCAACATCACAATCCCTTTGCACGCTTTCGCACCACTAACCAATAACTTTAAATACCACAAAAGCAAACATCAAACACACCACCGTGCGCAACTCACAACAACAAGTTACAAGGCCAAATTGGTCATCCGTGACACGGACCACTACTGAAAATTGTGCTACTGCACAGCACATCCAGACGAGGTGTAGTACTTGAACGATTCCATTGTAGTTCATCTTCCCTTCGGGAACGATGCTTTGTTTTGATTGTAACCAATGCAGAAAACCCTCATTCACTAAGATATGATGGTACAATTGGTACACATATTTTAAAAGCTTTCTGATTACTCCAAAATTTCACCAAGCTCACTTTCTGATGCAACATACTCAAAATGATATCGCTGGTCAGTTCAATGAATTGGTTTACATTTGTTGAGTTAATGTTTGCAAGAAACAAACAGGAAACACACAAAAAACTCTGTATGGTCAAATCACCACAGTAGAAGTTAAAATTTTCGGTCTGTGATTGAATATGGCAGGAAATCAAATGTATCAACTGCTGTTCATTATTTTAAACGTTTTCTGGTTTATCGGTGAATTCTTACAATTGATCAAACATGTGAAAGTTACCCTAAAATTATCTTGTTTCCATAAAGATCAATCTTTTGCGTGACAGCAGACATTTTTTGACATAAATTAATTATATGTGTTTGCTTTACTTGCAGAGATGCAGGGGCGGATTAAGACTGCACGGGGCCCCGGGCTGCAATGAAACGGGGGCTCTATCCAGCCAGCATTCCTTAAAATAAAATGATTGTTAACAGCTAATATAGGACTGTAACTAAATATTAATAATGAAAAAAAAAAGAACACGAAGAAATAACCGTTTGAAGTGTTTGCGGTATGTTACAATTGAGTGTGAAAAGAAACATTTTATTATCCACTGCTGGGAATCGAACCCAGCACCGGTTGCATCACGCGCCTGTACTCTCTCCACACGGCCAGCGGAACTTATCTAAAATGAAAAATTTTAAAAATATAAACTATGCTTTATACTATGTTCTCCAAGTGAGCCAATTAAATCACGTTTTATCGATTATTAAGACTATCAGGTCTGAATCGCGATCAGTTGTATAGTTAATATTTATAGATTTATTTAATTTTTTATATTTTCAAGGGTTCGTGCAAACATTTGTACACTTTTATTTTAAATATAATAAGTTTGGGGGCCTCTAAACCACCGGGGGCCCCTGGCTTTAGCCCGCTCAGCCCCCCCTCCCCTTTAATCCACCCTAGCAGAGATGAATAAAGTTTATTCAGTTGTTCAAAAATCTCAGCCAAGTAAGACAGAACAGACAACCCGACAGAACAGACAACCAGACAGAACAGACAACCCGACAGAACAGACATCCCGATAGAACAGACAACCCGATAGAACAGACAACCATAAGCTATCGTTCAAATTATCAAAAAGCTTTTGATTTACTTTTACTTCAAGAAATTCTATCAGATATCACGTAATTCAGTGAATCAACCCCCCCNNNNCCCCCCCCCCCCCCCGATAACGCAGTCGTTTTCACCTCTGCCACTCGAATAGCCACATAAAATGGTGCTCTCATTGACTTTGTTTGCTTGTCGTATGCAGGACTTCTGACTATCAAGTAATTTTTTATTTTTAAAAAAAAAATTGAATTTTTTTTTTTTGTTTTTGCGCAAGAAGTATTCCAAAGCTTTCTCCAAGAATACATGATGATTAGTTTTAAGATGCACTTGGAGTTTTTCAGGTTTCATAGCTTCATTTGCAAGAACTTGCGGTCATATTACCCACTCTGATCAGGGTTGATCATTTGCTATGCCCCATATAAACCTAAAGCACGAATTTCCTTCATCACACCTTTGAATGGCAAATAGTCATTTCTTTCTCCAGAACTGCGTTTGATTTTACATACATTGTGAAGATGGGTTAAAATCGATCCAAATTTTTTGCGTCAACCAAGTAGACAATAAGGAGTAAATATAAAGGATTTAAAATACAGCTTTAAAGAGTTGTTCAGCACCCTAACGGTGCATTAATATTTAGCACTTCGAGTCTTTGTTGAACTCCTTTATGTCTTCCAGTCATGAGCTGAGTAATATCCTATGAGTCGTCTCTAGTGCATTCAGTTAATTACATTTAAACTTGCTTGAAATCATTTCAGAAACGTCGTAATTAAATCAGAAGTTTCAAATTGTGTTTTTATAAAATCTTTGAACGATTCTATAACTTCTACTTTCTGATTTTTAATTTTCGCATGTCGCGCACCTTGAGTGACAGCGAATATTAGGGAACAATAAATATGGTATTTTGTACCAGGAAGATGATTTTCTCCAATGAACCCGTATCCAATTCAAAACGGAATTTCTTTTTCTTTTTGCCAAAACGCACCCCCCCCTAACAAAATCTTCCATTCTTACAGAAGTCAGCTTCAAATTGCCTCAAACTTGTATAAGTGTTGGTTATATTATTTGGTTCTGCCAGTAATTAAATCCACCAGAAGAGCAAATCTTTGATTCATCTCATGTGTTTATGAAAAACACAATTTTGATGCTTTAGAATTTAGAAGGAGAATAAATCATCCAATTGCATAGCATTTTTTAAATCTCTTCGTTAGGGGTAAGGTCCAAGTCTGATTAAAATTTTTTAACGTTCACTTATTGGACACTTTTCCAATCTTTCTGCAATAATAATTATCGCAAATTCTTCATCTATACAAATGTGTCATTTACTTATATCGTTATGTCCCAAGAAGTTGCCAACACTTGATTGGCTACCTTTAGATATCCATTGGGTAAAGTAATTTTTCTCTTCTTCAACAGGAGAGGCTGAAAAACTTGAAGAATCAATTAAAGTCAGTTGACCACATCATTGTCAAGTTCTTACACTATACTTCAGCCTCTTGGCTTTTCAGCTCAGTAGTATTACTAATATAGCACTTTACATCCAAATAGAGTCTGAAGTTTTGGCAGTGGGAACTATCCCATATTTTCAGGGTAGTGCTTACTTGGCTTTTCTTTCATTATAATAATGCCATCCACATTCGTTGAACCTTTTCAATGTTTAGAAACTAACTGACCAGGAGGAAGTAGCCACCCCTAACAAAGTGTCCCCCGGGACTTTTGCCCCCTTGCCACCCCCACCCATTAGGCCGCTGAATAGTGTTGATCTGGTTAGAAAAGAGGGTTAACCACTGTTGATACTTGCATTGTGTTTATGTTACATTTTGTCAATTAAATCCATGACCAGGTAAGACGATCCTTGCTTTTATAAGAGAGACAAGAACATTGTGAGCACTTCGATCAATCACTTTTATAATTATATTTTGAAATGTTCCTCATTTCACTAGCTGAGCTCTCGGCTCCACATAGAGATATGGAATGAAAGAGCTCAATCTTTAGTACATGTACTTTACACTCGGCCACTTATTAGTACATGTACTTTATACTTGGCTACACATTAGTACATGTACTTTACACTTGGCCACATATTAGTACATGTACTTTATACTTAGCTACACATTAATACATGTACTTTATACTTGACCACGCGTTAGTACATAACCATAATACGACTGCTACCTTATCCTACCCTTGCTGAAGGTCTGTGTGACGCATGAATGGATGACACGAGCACCAAGGGACTGTGTATCGTCCTCTTGTTTATTGACACACTTCTGTTTGGTTGGCCGCCCTACTTGCTGGTCAAAGATGGCAACCAGACGCCCAGGGTGGCGCGGATTAGAAAAATGGTCATCTCCTATTTGACCTGTTTCGCCGGAGGTGTTTTCTTCGGGGCATGTCTACTCCACCTATTGGCTGAAGGGAGGGAAGAGATGGAGGAGTACTTCAGTAAGGTCAGTCTTGATAAGTATTAGGTCAGTCTTGATACATATTAGGTCAGTCTTGATAAGTATTAGGTCAGTCTTGATAAATATTAGGTCAGTCTTGATAAATATTAGGTCAGTCTTGATAAATATTAGGTCAGTCTTGATAAATATTAGGCCAGTCTTGATACATATTAGGTCAGTCTTGATAAGTATTAGGTCAGTCTTGATAAATATTAGGTCAGTCTTGATACATATTAGGTCAGTCTTGATAAGTATTAGGTCAGTCTTGATAAATATTAGGTCAGTCTTGATAAATATCAAGTCACTCTTGATAAATATTAGGCCAGTCTTGATAAATATTAGGTCAGTCTTGATAAATATTAGGCCAGTCTTGATAAATATCAGGTCAGTCTTGATAAATATTAGGCCAGTCTTGATAAATATTAGGTTAGTCTTGATAAATATCAGGTCACTCTTGATAAATATTAGGCCAGTCTTGATAAATATTAGGTCAGTCTTGATAAATATTAGGTCCGTCTTGATAAATATTAGGTCAGTCTTGTTAAATATTAGGTCCGTCTTGATAAATATTAGGTCAGTCTTGATAAATGTTAGGTCAGTCTTGTTAAATATTAAGTCAGTCTTGATAAATATTAGGTCCGTCTTGATAAATATTAGGTCAGTCTTGATAAATGTTAGGTCAGTCTTGTTAAATATTAGGTCAGTCTTGATAAATATTAGGTCAGTCTTGTTAAATATTAAGTCAGTCTTGATAAATATTAGGTCAGTCTTGATAAATATTAGGCCCAATCTTGATAAATATTAGGTCAGTATTGATAATTATTAGGTCAGTCTTGATAAATATTAGGTCAGTCTTGATAATTATTAGGTCAGTATTGATAAATATTAGGTCAGTCTTTATAAATATTAGGTCAGTCTTGATAAATATTAGGTCAGTTTTGACAAATTTAATTGAAATCTTTTAAAATATTGGGTTACATATTAGGTAGGCTCGCTAAATATTAAGTCACAAATTATAAATATTTGTCATTTAAAAAAAATAAATTTAATGTCAATCCTTATAAACATTAGGGAGGTCTTGTCAAGTTTGAAATTTTCTTTAAAATTTTAATTAATTTCTTCAAGGAAAGTATTTTTCTGTGATGTCTGTCTTTAACTGTAAACTGACTTGAAATGATAGACCATATGACATATGAAGTTGGGCCCTCTATGGACATGGGGTCTATTTGACGTGGGCCCTCTATTGACATGGAGTCTATCTGATGTTGGCCCTCTATTAACACGTGGTACATATAACTGAAGGCGATCCTTCTATTCTCTAGGCCAACCTGAACATAGAATTCCCCGTGTTTGAAGCTGTCGTTGCAGGCGGTTTCTTCACGATTGCCTTGATTGAGCAGATAGCACATCGACTGATGAAGGGCTCAGCAGCACACCAGCACCATATAGCACACCAGGCGGGGAAGGGCTCAGCTGAAGACGCGCAAAGAGCGCAGGACGCTAAACGAGAGAGTCGCAAACACGAGACACTCAATGGCTGTAAACCAGGGTATTTGAACTATCTGGTATATATGGATATAGTTGGTGTTAACCTAGGTATTGATTTTATCTGCTGTTTAGGAATAGGTAGCGTTAGATACTTCGGCTGGGGAGCGAAGTCAATGGTGCGCTTAAAGCCACAATAAAACATATTGATGAACGACTATTGGCTAATCCTTTTTCTTCTTCTTCTTCGTTCTCAATATTGAATATTGAGTTTTGCGTGACACGAGTTTTGCGCCAAATGGCCCGTGGTCTCCGACTTCAGCCTGCTGTATTTTCTGGATTTGCTCCCATAGCCTTTGGTCAGCCAGGACCGTCTGCAAGGCAGCAGTTTTTTTGGCAAGTGATGCAGCGTTCGCATGCCACGGCTAAGGGTTCCACGCATTGCCCCGCCGCTTTTTGCCCATTTGGAGCTGGGTGGTGCTCGGGGACGCCCTGGGTCCTTGGCTTCCCATGGACTCGAGCTCGTGGCCATCGGAGCGCCTGTCGAGCGCGCTTGCCACTCGACCACCGCCCCCTCTCCCGCTAATCGTGAATCCGGCCATTTTAACAAATTTGTCTCCAGCTCCCTCCGGATTAAAAAAAAAATTGAACCCGGTACACCTCTAATAGTCTTACATCTCTAAATAACAGGAAGTAACTTATATTTTTCGATCACGTGATTACTAGCAGACGGGTCTCTAATCTTGCCAGACACACAGAAATACGGTTGGCTAGTTTTGCCTTGCCAGTCAGACACCAGTTGAGCTGTAAGATAAGGCCTGGCACCTCGACGAATGAATGTCTCACAACACTGTTTGATTGAGTTGGAATTTTCTAGTAACCCATTTCCACATGACCTTTCTAAAACTTTCAAATATGGGGGGGGGNGGGGGGGGAGGAGGAAAGGTGGGGGTGGGGAGAACGTTGGTCATGGTGTAATTGGCGGGGAATTGTAGAGGTGGGGGCAGTGAGGGGGGCAACTATGCAATGACGACAATGGAAGAGTCATGCCCATGAATATGTGAATAAATGACCGGTAACAAGGACATGGCCTCAGCAAAACTCTCAACTCTTCGTGCCTCTAAGTGATGCAAAGCTTGGCCAGGGGTCAAATCATATTGAAAGACTACACCTTCTGTTATATCTGTTGACCATGGGTCCAATGATATTGACAGAATACATCTTGTGATATATTTGTTGGCCAGGGGTCCAATCATATTGACAGGATACATCTTGTGATATATTTGTTGGCCATGGGTCAAATCATATTGACAGAATACATCTTGTGAACTATGTGTTGGCCAGGGGTCCAATCATATCGACAGAATACATCTTGCGATATATTTTTTGGCCAGGGCTCAAATGATATTTTCAGAACATTTCTTACGATAAACTTGTAGAATGAACGATTCAATTTATTGGTTTTCACACATCTTCATATTCAGTAATAAATAAATATTTTTAAAAATTAGATTCAATGCATCAAAGAGGTGAAAAAAATCCGACTACTGATACTTAGATCATTTTTGCCAGGATGTTTGCCTCACAAAATTGTTCGATAGAACTTAACAGGCAGCAAACGAAACAGGGGACATAAGTAAAGCCTGTGATAGAGCAGGAGTTATCGGACAATATTCACCAGATATCTATTCTTACATTATTCAGGGACCAAAGTACAAAACTATCGTGACGTAAATAGAGTGAACCCTCCCCCAGCCCTTGTCATACTAGAATTACGGGAACTACAAGTTCCTCGGAGACTCTCCACGGATTTGAACCGCTCTAGATAAGTGATTATTGCCCTTGGGTCGTGAACATAAGTATACAACACGCAAAATAATAGTTAGGATAGAATAGTTGTTGTTGTTAGGCGTCATTTTCTAACCCACTGGATAATTATAATGAATTGAACACGCCAATATTGATCCACAGCTTAAAGGTTTTACAGCGTTCACATGTTTATTTTATTTGGTTGATTTAAAAAACAACTTAACATGGAGGATACCGAGAAGGAAACAATGATTATAACTTGATGCTTCGCTTAAAACTGGCGTGGTAGGGGGTGCAAAAATTCAGCAAATAGCAAAATTTGGAAGGATGGCGAAGAAATGTCAAGAAACAATCAATAATGGTAAACAATAATAAAAATATTAAAGGCTACGAAAATGGCATCTAATGATTTTTGAAGTTTGAAATAGACAATTTTGAATTCAATATGATCTAAAATTGTTTATGGAAAAAACTAACAACATTTTTCCAAATGTATAAATCTGAATACATTTTGTAGGGGGTGGGGTTTGACCTTTCTGTGTTTTCTGCCACTTTTGGCGTGTTTCTATAGTTCTAGTTCTATGAACCCGAATAAACAATGCCATGCGTTTCTACAGCACACTGCCAGATGACACCAAGGGGCTAGACAACATCTTGTACCAGACGTCAACAGTCCCAACGGTCAGTGCCAACACCGTATTAAACGGCGGAGTCTACACCACCCGTGGGATGTACGGGGCCGTTGAAGAGACCAGCACTCAGGTAACGGCAGATGAGAATCTCGTTTGCTATAAGGCAAGGGACGCAAACGGAATTTCTTCCTGCAACATGGCTGGCGTGGTTGTCTCCCCTTCAAAATCCACCAGTGCCGCGTTAGAGGACACAGATGTCAAAGGTGAGGTCACGTGGTGTCCTGTTGTTTCATTTTGTGTCATGTTGGGTCACTTTGTGTCATAATGTGTCATGATGTGTTACGCTTTGCCGTGCTGTGTTACGTGTCACGTTGTGTCATATTGTATCACGTTGTGTCATATTGTGTCACGTTGTGTCATATTGTGTCAGGTTGTGTCCCGTTGTGTCACGTTGTGTCATATTGTGTCATGTTGTGTCATATTGTGTCCCGTTGTGTCACGTTGTGTCACATTGAGTCACGTTGGGTCACGTTGTGTCATATTGAGTCACGTTGTGTCACATTGTGTCACGTTGTGTCATATTGTGTCACGCTGGGCCATGTTTTACTCTCCGACCAACTTCACCATCTAAAAACTGTTATTTGTTCAAGTTGATCGTGTATGAAATCATTTCTATCTTCACGTGCAGACCAAGGTCATGGCCATTCAAAGGACTCTGAACTTGTGAATATCGCAGTGACCATTGAGGCCAACCCGCTGAGGGCGTTTCTACTCCTGGCAGCCCTTTCCTTTCACACTGTCTTTGACGGGTTGGCGGTTGGATTGCAAACCAAAACGTCCAACATTTGGGAGGTACAGACATCGTACAGACTTGTGGTCATACAAACTTGTGATCGTACAGACTTGTGGTCATACAAACTTGTGGTCATACAAACTTATCATACAAACTTGTGGTCATACAAACTTGTCATACAAACTTGTGGTCATACAAACTTGTGGTCATACAAACTTGTGATCGTACAGACTTGTGGTCATACAAACTTGTGGTCATACAAACTTGTGGTCATAGAAACTTGTGATCGTACAAACTTGTGGTCATACAAACTTGTGATCGTACAAACTTGTGATCGTACAAACTTGTGATCGTACAAACTTGTGATCGTACAAACTTGTGATCGTACAAACTTGTGGTCATACAGACTTGTGGTCATACAAACTTGTGATCGTACAAACTTGTGATCGTACAAACTTGTGATCGTACAAACTTGTGAGCGTACAAACTTGTGATCGTACAAACTTGTGGTCATACAGACTTTGTGTACATTAACTCATAATTATAAATCAACTTTTGGTTGAATTTTTCTGGATTATTAGTTACACTTTTTAAAAAATATTATTTATTATTTGTAAAAAATGATCAAGGTGGTCGAGTGGCAGCGATCTCGACTGTCGTACTGATGGTCACGGATTCGAATCCATGCGAAGGCAAGGATTTGTTCCCAGGGCCTAGGGCGTCCCTGAGTCACCCAGCTCCGAATGGGTACCTAACACTAATTAGACAGCTGGGTAATGCGTGGAACCCTCTTAGCCGTGGCCTGTGAACGCTGCATCACTTGCCAACAGATCATCCGTCATGTTCTGTGGACGCAATTATCTTCTGAATGGAAGGAGCGTCTGTATAGATAAGATAGATAAGATCCATAGAACTAACTATTTACCAGGTGGCAAATTAAGAAAAAATATATGCGATCAGATCAAGTACAATAAGAAATAATATTTCAGAGTGAAAGACATTGACAGACATTGACAGTATGATTTTCCTATCTTTGATTTAGAATTTTCAAATTATTTAGAGGAATAACTCATGCCTTCCGGGGGGGGGGGGGGGGGAA
>MUZC01001993.1:252794-331098 GCA_002072015.1 Radix auricularia | reverse complement strand
CTAGTCTAAATGTTTGATACTGTACCAACTTATCTTACTTCTAGTCCAAATGTTTGATACTGTACCAACTTATCTTACTTCTAGTCTATATGTTTGATACTGTACCAACTTATCTTACTTCTAGTCTATATGTTTGATACTGTACCAACTTATCTTACTACTAGTCTATATGTTTGATACTGTACCAACTTATTCTTTCTTACTTATACATCAATCCGCCCCCCTCCCCACCAGCCAGGCACCAAACCATTTTAAAAACAACTTTTTTCAATATCATAATCGATATTATTGATATAATCGATGTAATTGATTATAATCGATATAATTGATCTAATCGATACTGGTGAGACCTGAACCGCTACTGGCCAATGAAGTCAATTAAAATCAACTCAATCTAAAAGAAAACAAAAAACAATACAACAACGTTTTGATAAAAGCGTGACCACCAATCAACCAGAACCGTCCATCACCTGAAAGGGGCGGGGTGTTTGACGACCTTGACATGCTCGGGTTTGTGGGGTTTTAGTTTGGCCTGTTTCATCTTGGACAACAGCCCGGCCTGGTACAGCCTCGCCCCAATGGCCGCAGCCGACTTGTGGCTGGTCACCTTGGACTTGAGCCCCTGGTGGTCTGGCGAGGATGACCTCCCCCTCAGCTTCCTGGCCAAATGTCTGCTGACCTCGTCCTTGACCGGAGCCTCCCCTTCTCCATTGGCCTCGGCCGAGTGCGAGGTTTTACCCAACATTCCTTTGGACTTGGCCCTGGCTATCGCCATCCGCGCCATTTCCTTGGGATCCTGGGGCTGCGGAGTTTAAACAAATGTCCAGAGTTAGTTACAGGGAGTTGAAACAAATGTCCAGAGTTAGTTACAGGGAGTTGAAACAAATGTCCAGAGTTAGTTACAGGGAGCTGAAACAAATGTCCAGAGTTAGTTACAGGGAGCTGAAACAAATGTCCAGAGTTAGTTACAGGGAGTTGAAATGTTTAGTGTGAGGAAGTAGCTATCTGTATCTAACTTTGGCTATTAGTTCAAATGTTTAGTGTGAGGAAGTAGCTATCTGTATCTAACTTTGGCTATTAGTTCAAATATTTAGTGTGAAACCACAACTAACAAACATCCAAAGGTAGATAGGGCTTTCAACTGAGATGTCTGGTATTTTCTGGGAAAGAAGGATGATGGCGTTGCTAGAGTTAGTGGTACCCACGGATGTTCCAACATTTGTGTCATCTCTTTCACATAAAAACAAACAAACAAAGTTTCCTGAATACGCCTAGCCACATAATAAAGGCATAGAGGGCCGCCTATGGAGGTCTGTCAACATTAACTTCCAATACCTCAGGGGGCGGGGTAACCTGAAACCCACCCTTTAATTATCTCATCAACCCTGCCTGCCCCAAATCACGTTACACTTTTTAACTTTTAGGCATCAAGCACACATGTTTTTTCATGTCTCCCCCCCCCCCCCCCATAAACACATCGTCACACCAAATTTACCTAGAGAACTATTCTTCGCCAAATATTTCATTCGTCTGTGTGTATTGATTGACATTTGCAATGAATCGTCTGATTGCGGTTTCAGGAAATGCTACTCCAGCAACAACAACAAAAAAAAAGTTGAGTTAACTTACCTCCCTGGAAATGATGGCCACAAAACATCCGTTGCTCTTGGACGATGGGAGGAACCGGATGTATCGGCCATCAACACCGCTGACGTCACTGTCTATTTCATCTCCAGAGAAAGGCAGGACAGGAGGGGTCACCTGAGGTCAACAGAAGTACAAGTTTAAAAAGCCGTTAATTATAAACATATCTAGGTGTGTGCAGTCTCATCAGCTTATCTGTGTGGGAGTACCCAACGACATACGGTTCTGTAAGAAACAAGTATCGGCGTTCTGTAACTCACTCTCCCTTCCAAGTTAGTGGGGCTGCATAGTGAAACGATGACGTTAGAGCTGTTTTGCGGAAGTGCAGGCGTTGACCAAGTATCAAAGATAATAAAGACGTATCTTTTTTTAAAATATAATTATTTAAATACGCTCGTGATGGTGAACTTATATAAAGTACTGGCGTTAATATTACCCAGCGTTGAATGGGCCAGTGAAAACGATCTTGTTTGAATCCTTATCCAAAAATATTTAAAAAATGAGATCCCAGCATCCCTTGAGATCATTCCATACCCGTGGTTTCCTGGGATCTCTTAAGGAAAAACAGATACAACATAATAGGTAATATAAAAACTAAAAGTCCCGATGTTGACAAGAGTCATCTCAATAATTGTGTGTACGAGTCTACGAGATTTAAATATGATTTTTTTAAAACAAAAGTTAATAAAATCATCAGTGGAAACATTTCTTGCCTGCCCCGTCACTTGATGGAGTCAGATGACATAACTGGATGCTTCCACGATATAATCAACTTTCATAGTGAAACCCAGCTCCCAGTGGGGTACAAATCATTGCGACTGCGTGGGACCCCCCAGAAAGGGCACTGTGACTTCGTGGGACTCACCGTAAAGTGCACCGTGACTTTGTGGGACTCACCGTAATTCGGCAATGTGACTGTTTGAGACCCACCGTAGAGGGCACTGTGAATGTGTGGGACTCGCCGTAAAGGGCACTGTGAGTAGTGACTGTGTGGGACTCACCGTAAAGGGCACTGTGACTGTGTGGTACCCACCGTAAAGGGCACTGTGACTGTGTGGGACTCACCGTAAAGGGCACTTTCTTGTTGTTGGACGTGGCGTTGACAAACTCCAAAACTTTGGTCACCACCGACTCGTTCTCAGCCTCGTGGCGAGATCTCGTTGTGTAGACGATGGCCTGGACTTTTGGAACTGTGGGCCACGGATTAAGGTTGTGGCGGGGGTGGGGGGGGGAGAAGAGATAGAGAAAATTCTAATAAAACAATTATTTCTTCTGTTGACAGTGGTTCATTCAACGTGTTTGTCTTCACGACTGGCATTCTTAACACAAACTCGACCAACACATCATACTTTAAATCAGGTAGTTTATCTAAGAATAATTTTTTTATACCTTTTTCAAATTTAATACATTTTTTATCCTAAGAGCTTTTTTAAATTAAAAAAATAAATTAAGTTGTATTTGGTCAAGCACTAAAAGTCTTTAGAAAAAAGACTGCAGTTACACCCAAAGTTTGTTGTTTAGGAGGCATGTCGACTTCTGTCAGAGGAGTAATCCCCACAGTTATCTCCACTTGACATCTGCAACTTTTTTTGTTTTTGTTAGGATCTTGTTCATTTGAACATCGATTCCGTGAGATCTGTCAACGATCTATGTTAACCGGCATTGTTTCCTCACAGATTCAACCTCCTCCCCCCCCCCCCCCCAAGCCCATCGGATAATGTCTCACATTTGAGGGCGTGTTTCAAGAGCTTCTCGTGCTCGGCCATAAGTTCTCCAATGTGGGTCACGTTGTTGTCGGACTTGGACAGCTCTCCCAGGACTTTCATATCTGAGGACAGATTCAACTATTAGGATAGATTCAACTGTTAGGACGGATTCAACTATTAGGATAGATTCAACTGTTAGGACAGATTCAACTATTAGGATAGATTCAACTGTTAGGACAGATTCAACTATTAGGATAGATTCAACTGTTAGTACAGATTCAACTATTAGGATAGATTCAACTGTTTGTACAGCTCTCCCAAGACTGTCATATCTGAGGATAGATTCAACTGTTAGGATAGATTCAACTATTAGGATAGATTCAACTGTCAGGATAGATTTAACTGTTAGGACAGATTCAACTATTAGGATAGATTCAACTCTTAGGACATATTAAACTGTAAGGATAGATTCAACTCTTAGGACAGATTAAATTATTAGGATATATTCAACTGTTTGGACTGATTCATAACCATTTATTCCCCTGATAACAAGAGTAAAATAAATTTTTAAAAAGTTCTTTTTGATGTAAAAAAGATTAAATATAATTTATCAACATTTGAGTTGATTTTTTTTATACAAGGAAGAGTTTCGCGGCCTATTGAATTTAAACTCCCACAGTGCTAATTAAGCCCGTGACATTGGCTAGATTAATGGTCCCAGTTATAAGTTTAACGTGTTTAGGATGTACAGCAAGATAACCAAGAAAAAGCCACGCTTACGAAGAGAAGCCATCATTACTAAGAGAGTCACCCCTACCGAGAGAAAGCCACCTTGCCAAGAAAAAGTCTCCCCTACCAAAAGAAAGCCACTGCTACAAGAGAAAGCCACCCCATCCAAGAGGAAGTCACCCCTACTGAGAGAAAGCCACTCTCACAAGAGAAAGCAACCCCTACCTTCTCCTTCACTGACTATAAACTGTACAGGACTTGTGATTGCAGACTTGCTGCAGTTGGCTGTAATTAAAATGACCTTGACATTCTTCAACCGGAAGTCCTCTGGGTCAACGTCCACAAAGCTCTCCGACATGATCTTAGTGTCTGGACAACACGAGTTACGGCACTTGAACACATGAAATATGGCGTCAACATGACCTCAAAACTGTCCATGTCATTAGCGTCAGGTTAGAGTAGTAGTATGGGTGTACTTCCGTCAAATTTTCTGCCGATGTCAGTCTAAAGACCCGCTTCTCAACCCGTTGAATGTGACTTAGGGGGTCAGCAAATTACTACATTCATGTTCGACGCCCTTCGCCACCCCAACTCCCTCCCTCCTACTGCTTCCTTGGCAATGTCTATATTTCTAGTCGTTGTTTGTCACATCTAGGATTTTGTTGTCAAGTGTTCTAGCCGTCAAGAATTTGACAATTGCTTGTCTAAAGTAATAAAACCGCTATCCGCATTAATGATATACTTTTTCTATTCAATGTTCCACATGTAGATCTATATTACTTCTCTACTATACCTTAAAAGCCATTGGTTCTAAAAAAAGGATACTCTTGACCCCTAAAAACTCCAAATTCTTGAAGACTTTCTTCATCTTGTCCGGCACCTGATTCCCGTACCCCCAAACATGGCTGTTGGGAGACTTTTTCCGCAGAAGACTCGCGAGGTGGGCAGTGGTCAGTCCCGTGCCGACATTGACGTGGATGACGTCCTGGTCAAGGCCGAGCAGGTAGAACACCGACTGTGGCGCCAAGCAACTGGACTTGTCCTGGGGCGGGGCCGGGGTAAGGATGGGAGAGAAATAGTCAGCCTTTCAACCTCACAATCTACACTTTTGGGTGACTTTTGAGGGTCTCAAAACTAGGTTAAACATGTTATGTCCTAAACTAAACTGCCTAAACGAGATCAAAGTAACTCGTGATTTGGTTGAGTGGTTTTATTTCTTAATTAATAACTGTAATGAGTGGCCAGAGCCCAAAAGTGGGTCACACAATGAGCTTCATTGCTGTCCTACTGAGTTAAGGTAAAAAAAAAGTTGATATAGGTTTGAGCATGGAGTTGTATAGATTTGAACAAGGGATGATATAGGATTAATCATATTTGATAAAAAATTTAACAAAGGTTGTTATAGTATAGGACCAAGCATAAGTTGATATAGGATTGAACGGGAATTTTTATAGGATTGAACACGAGTTGATAAATGAATAACGCAAGTATGCGATTGACAATTTATCAAATGAGCTTTCAGGCATAAGGTTAGATTGGGCATTAGATTATAATGATTAAATGATATGATCATTTCGTAACCAAATTTTTTGTTAATGACATGTAATATATTCCATGTTAATAGAAATTTGATCTGCACTTTTTACACCTCCTTTACTGAAGATCTGCCATGTAATAGTATCTATATGACGAAACAAACCTGCAGTACTAGGAGGCTATTCTTCACAAAATGAGACTCCTTCATTTCTAGATGCATGTGAGGCGGGAAGACGAGCAGATCAGAGCATTGCTCGTCCACTTTGAATACTTTGGTCGTCTGCTCAGAGATATCCAATCCCGGTTTGAGCTCTGTGTATTCATCCGCCTTGAGTTGGGCAACGACATCCTCGAGACTGGAATGTTATGAACATATATAATTTGATATCAACCAAACAAATATTTTAATTTGAACGAAGAAATAATATACTTGGCAGCGGCGTAGCGTAACTGTATGCCACCCGGGGGATTTGCTATCGTTACGCCGCTGAAAATTAGGGTGTCGCCTTTGATCTAAAGAGCACAGAGTGGGTACCATTACCATGAAATGATGCTTGATTTAATTCGACAAAATTAATTGGTCATAGCTGTACAATATGTAAATCCATCAATTAAAATTAAACACGTGCAGGAAACCACAGTGAGGACAAAATGTTCAAGATATTCAATCATTAGACCTAACTATAACCTAAAACTTTGAGATTTTTTAAAGGCTCAAAGTACCGCAGAGGCAGAAGATTTACATTAAACGTAAATCAGTTCTTGATAAGACACAAAGCGCTTTACACAATCATAAAAACTGATCCTAAAATAACGAGGTTATGATGTCATGTTTTCTGTTGATAAAAAAAAAAGTTAAAAAAACAAGTTTTTGACTCTAAATCCTTTCTATATACGAGACATAGCTATGAGGATGTTCATTACAGGTCTAGTACGCAGGGCTAAACAATACGAAAATACGAAATTCTAGTTTTGTCTCGTAAAACATTTTCAATATAATGCGCACCAATCGTGAATATATTTTTCAAATGTATGGATAATATAATGCGCACCTCATTGCGCGACAGGAAAGGTTGTTGAACATAATTCTAATACGCACCACAACACTGTATCTAAAAAAAAAATAACATGATACATAGAGATAAATAAAATAATTTAAAAATTCAATAATTCAACTGTTGTGCATTCGATCGATCTGAAATTTCGATACTTCATTTTTATCATTGGCATGAGTCTGTCTGCAAAATTTCAGCTCGCTAGCTTACGAGAAAGTGGGTTAAAAAACGATTCAAAGTTTTTTCGGCAAGCAAGCACGCACGCACGGTCGGTCGCACGGGCTCAGACATCACAAGTTAATATAAAGGATTTTAAAAAATGATAGTTGTTCCTCAGAGTGGAGGAGATTGTCAAAATAACTTTTGTAACATTCCGTAAATATAGGTTAGTTCAAAACAATTTACCCGCATGTACACATGCATGGTTAAGGACAGTGTTCCCTCTAAGGTTCGTTGATCCATGTGCAAAGTAGAAAAAAAATGTATGCAATGCTTTACTAAATCTGCAGCTCGGTAATTCAAAGCTACTGCACGGCGTCGGTCAGATATCTACGCGGCCGTGCAGACGCACAGCTTAGAGGGAATATTGCTTAGGGGTTGTGTTGGGGTTTATGTAAGAGTTTGTGTTTGGGGTAGTGTTAGGGGTTGTTTGGTGTTGTGTTAGGATTTGTGTTAGGGGTTAGGTCTGAGTTTACGTTAGATTTTGTATTAGGGGATGTGTTGGGGATGCGCCAACAACTCACGTGGTTTTAAACTGGTTGACCCACATGTACACGGGCGTTGTGCTCCTCGTCTCGTCCTTGTTGCGGATGCTCTCCGGCAGCAGGTACTCGAGGGACGGCGCGTTGTGCTTGATCCTCTCCTTGGCTATCACCGACAACACCCGCGTCTTAATGTTCAGGAGCGCGTCCTCCACCTCCAAGCACACGTCGTCCAGGACCTCATAGGGGAATGGGGTCCGCCGCTGGAACTTTCTGCTCTGGAGGTCGTACAGTATGATGCAGACGAGGCTGTAGTCATCGCGCAGCTGAAGAAAAGAGAGACATCAAGGGCTGGATGAGGGACAGCTGACAAGTAGGTCAATAAATACATATGAGACTACAACAGGGTATGAATGTAGGCCTGACATGACATCACAGATCAACGAACGTTTCGGCAAATAGGCCTCCTCAGCGAACAAATAGATTTTTTTTTTTTAAATGTTTTTATTTACTTGCTTTCGTTCCTGTCCGCACAATTTTTTACTTGCTTTCGTTCCTGTCCGCAAAATTTCAAATTTTCCAACTTAAAATTAAACCACTTCTGATGGTTCTAGAGATCTCAAAATTTTACCTCATATAGATCTTGGATGACAATGAATCGTATGAAAATTTCAGATCCATCGAATGTACCGTAATTAAATTAATGAATTTTAATTTATCTCTATATAGCATCTGTATCCGTCTGCTATTGTTGACATCCACGTGCCACCGGAGTTCAAGCCGTGACAAACACCCCCGTGGTATTAAACGTTTGGCGGGCGCTTATGGGGTGTTTGATATAAAAATTAAAGATTTATAATATTGAAGGCCAAAGAGAAATCACCTCCATCCCATAAAGCTCTCGCCCAACGTTTTAGTCATATTAAATGAAAGTACTTGAACTTATAAGTTTAAAATTATTTTTTTTTTTTTTAGTCCACTTATAAATACGTGGTTTTTAAAAACATATTTTTTACCTATATTTATTTATAAAACTGATAAAATGAAATGAGAACTTGACCGGTGGGTTATCCAAAGCCAGAAACAGCGATGTGAGACAATTAGATTGTTTAGCAACACAATTTAGGCTTGAATATGACAAGACGAATTGTCACGGTCACATACTATGTGGTTTTTATGTTAAGTGAGTGGACTTTTGTGTTGAGCCCTCTTTGATGACCGAATCTCATGGACGAGTGGCTTGGGGCTGAAAGGGGTTGTATACCTAGTGAGTAGTGTGTTATGGAGAGAGAGAAGGGAAGATATTTATATATAGAGAGAGAACGAGAGAGATAAATTTATATATTTATTGAGATAAAAGGATAGCAATATTCTATTAACGGTGATCCGGTGATGAACGATGTTAAACAGATTGCATCATGTTAACTTTATAACCGTGGACTTGTTGAATATTTCCACGACAGTTTATTCTGTGTTCTCAATAACACAATTCCATTTTGACATTTCTAACTCTCTCTCTCTCTCTCTCTCAATTCCAAAATGCGTTTAAGACCGAGACGTTCGCGTAAATAAAGATTGATCCTTCGAAATTATTCACCGTAGCTCTATGGGCTCTGGAACCCAACACCATACGGTACAGTTATTGTGACCCGTTAGAGGGCGCTCCTAGACAAGGGGTTACGTCACATCAATGGTAATGAAAGTTCGGCAAACGACAATATGAAACAAGATAAACAAATGACACTCTAAAACGTCAAAGATCAAAATGGATTCGTCAAAGATTTTTTTTAGAGGAAAAAACAAGTGGCAGGCTATTGTTCAATGTTTCACTTTTTATGAGGTTTGCCTTTGATTAGACAAAGTTAAAACTTCGTGAATAAAGAATATCGTTGATGACGTAATTTTTCTTCTTTTTTGGAAATTTCAAACTTGAAACTGTTCTAATTAATGGCGAAGTCAATTCTCTTTGAGTTTTTAATTTATAAATTTTTGTTGCTTTTTATCTGACTGGATCGCTAATAAGATTTAGATCACATATTTGAAAAAAAGATATTCATAATTCAATTTGTATAAATTTTATGTGTTTATAACATTTGGATCCAATGCCACTTTGTCCGTCTCCGTTTAGAAAACACAAACTCTCTGTTTCTAAGGATAACTGTGGGTACCAGCCAGTGACTCCCCCCTGCAACCCCCACCCCGCACCCCAACCAACAAGGGCGGTGTTCACTCGTCTTCCGGGCAGCCATGTTAGGGGAGTTAAATGGGTCACGCCCTCTCATTGCTGGGGGTTACCGTCAACAAAGTCAGTGGTGGGTGGGGGAGGGGGGGGCGTAGATCCTACCCATTGATCCTATAGACAGTTATCGATTTCTGCACGACTCTCAAATGTTAAAACGCCGTATCGATCTCATATCTACGTAAGTGTGCACTTGTATTAGACTCCCTTTTTAAAAAGTTAATTCATGGCAGTGTGAAAAAAAAGGTGTGTAGAAATGGGAAGGTCGGATAATCCTTAATTTAAAAAAATCACAAAAACAAAAGAATAAATTTACATTAGAAATCTGAGTGTTCATTAATAAACGACACCGTAAAATATGGAAATTGTTCAAGTATAAAAAGGTGATCTGAATTTAAAATCGTTTCCTAGAAGTTAACAACCAATGGGATTGGAAATGCATTTTAATTGGATTGGGGGTGTGAGGGTGGGTGAAGCTATGATGGTGGGTGGGGCTGTGATGGTGGGTGTGGCTGTGATGGTGGGTGAAGCTATGATGGTGGGTGTGGCTGTGAGGGTGGGTGAAGCTATGATGGTGGGTGGGGCTGTGATGGTGGGTGTGGCTGTGAGGGTGGGTGAAGCTATGATAGTGGGTGTGGCTGTGATGGTGGGTGTGGCTGTGAGGGTGGGTGAAGCTGTGATGGTGGGTGAAGCTATGATGGTTGGTGGGGCTGTGATAGTGGGTGAAGCTGTGATGGTGGGTGAAGCTGTGATGGTGGGTGGGGCTGTGATGGTTGGTGGGGCTGTGATAGTGGGTGAAGCTGTGATGGTGGGTGGGTGAACTGTCACAATAATGCGAATCAAAAGCAGACGTTGACAATTCAACACCCGAAGCCCCATTGAATTATTCACACAATACTTGTGTAAATAGACTTTTTAATAATCGAACGTCCAAAAGTTGGGCACTTCCCCAGTTATTTAACTGCTGATTCTTTTACATTACATTTTCTTTCTTCTTTTTTTTTTAAAAAAAAGGAAAGCAGGAATTTATTCAGACAATCTTGACTTCAACATGGCTGAAATTAAATCATCAAATATTTGTCGGACACATCTGTTATTCCAGCACAGGTTTGCACGAAGACTTCATCGGAGTCACTGGTCTCCAAGCCTCGGGGGCTGGTGAATTATTCATGCTGTGTCATGGTTCTAGGTTCAGGCAATCACGCCAATCATGATTGACTTGAGTCGACTTTCTAGATGAATGGACAAGTCGAACCCTGACTTGGTAGCAAGTACAAATGGTCAACGTTAAGTTGTTGGTCAGCTGACACGTCACAAAACATTCAGCCAGACGTTACGAGCGCTGGCTGCAAGAACCAACAATATATTTTTTTAGATCACGTGTGCCTGGGGGTCGTAGAGTTCCGGGGCGTCATGGAGTGCTGAGGCGTCAAAAACATAATATCATCATTACTAACAGCTACCCCCCCCCACAAAAAAAGATAGATTTCAAGCACCCACTCCATCCAGCCACAAGTACAAAGTCTTTCAAAAGGTGTAGGTATGTTTCGAGTTATAATATAACTGTATTATAACTGATATCATTATTGAAATATTACAACTGACATTTTACAACTGACGGCTTTGTACTTGTGTAATGACAACGGAAATGGCACCAAATATATTACAGTAAAATGACAGACGTTTGGTTTGTCGATACAGTGCTGCATTCCAATCTAGTATAGTCTTATTTATCAGTAATTGATGTGTGTACTGACTCATATCCCAGTAGGTCACGTGTTCACGGAACAGACGACAACTTGGTTTCTTTGCCCACAGACGCCATCTCTCTTTGTGGATACGTATGTCTTTCATTTATTTTATTTATTTTTAAAACTATAATACAGCTATGGCGTGTATGAAAGAACAAGATGAGGTCGTCTGAGGTTCGCTGGGAAAAGGTGATTTCTGTGGATTTACTTGCGGCGTTGGGGCGCGTGGGGGGGGGGGCAACATATACTTATCAGCTTTTTGTTAGAGCGCCACCTATGAGAGGCTAACAGAACATCGACCCGTACAATCCACGCATTCCTCACATTCCGGGAAGTAAACTACGTCATCATCACGAGACTCCAAGTCAGCTTTACATCATCCTTTGAGCTTACTGTCGGATGTTGGAGCCCGAAGTCAGCCAAGGTAATAGGGGCTCTAATATCTTTAAAATTATCGTATATCAATAATATCATCAATACAGATAGGGGCAGCAGTAGTTTTACATTCCACAAACTCACTGAGCGGATGTCTTGGACACTGTTCAGTTTATTTTGTACATGTGGCACTCGTGTCAGACCTGACACGCACAGAAAGTCGTCTCAAGAGACGTAGCCATGGAAATGATCTCACTCGGCAAACAGTTAGACTAAGGAACCTAAGATGTTTGACTTCAACATGATAAAATGGTTATGCAGTATGTTTGTCAACATGATAAAATGGTTCTGCAGTATGTTTGTCAACATAATATTATGGTTCTGCAGTATGTTTGTCAATATGATAAAATTGTTCTGCAGTATGTTTGTCAACATAATATTATGGTTCTGCAGTATGTTTGTCAACATGATAAAATTGTTCTGCAGTATGTTTGTCAACATAATATTATGGTTCTACAGTATGTTTGTCAACACAATATTATGGTTCTGCAGTATGTTTGTATTGGACGTTATGTAATGGCTCTGCAGTCTGTTTGTCAACATGCACTCACCAAGTGACCCACGCGACCCTCCCAATGTTTACCACCCCACCCCATCCCCGCACAACGTACTTACCTGTGAGTTCTCACTAAAGAAGCCGGTCTTGTCCAGAATGTCTTGTAGCAACTCTTGAACTGTCAACAGAACGAAACATGACATCTCAGATTAAGTACAAGTGATTAGGCGAGATCGTTGTTTAGCTTACATACAAAGGCAAGGGATTGTGTATTACAAAGCTATGAGATAAGATTTATTAGTTTCATGGCTTAGTCCCAGTTCAGAAAGGACATTGTCGACTCGTTCGAAAAATACCTTTCACAAATAATCTGTTGTACCCGTCATCTCTACTAATAAAAGGGAAAGCCCTGACTGACTGACTCACTCATCACTAAATCTCTAAATTCCCATGTAGGTAGAAGCATGAAACTTTGGGAAGTTGTTGGTTACCCTCTAACGACGAAAACTGGCGAAAAAGAATTTTTAAAATCTCGCTCATGTGGGGCCGGGGGCCCAGAAACATTTTTTTCCTTATTTGGGCCCTATAAAAATTGAAAATCACCAATTTTCCTATTTCCCGTGTAGGTAGAAGGGTGAAACTCTAAAAATTTGTTAAGTATATGCTCCCAATTATAATTGGAGAAAAAAGAGTTAAATTTCTCAATCATGGGGGCTGGGGCCCCAAAAACGATTTTTTAAACTTATATGAGCTATATAAAAATTGATAATCACTAATTCTCCTATTTCCCGTATAGGTAGAAGCATGAAACTTTGGTTACTTTTTTTAGTATACGCTCCCGACAAAAATTTGCAAAAAAGAATGTTAAAATTCCTTCTCATGGGGAACCGGGGGCCCAAATATAGTTTTTCTTATATTAAAAACCGACTCATCACTAATTCTCCAATTTTCCGTGTAGGTAGGAGCATGAAACTTTGCGAAATTGTTAAGTACCCTCTCACGACGAAAGTCGGTATAAAAGAATTTTTAAATACACACTCATGGGGGCCGGGGCCCCAAAAACATATTTTTTATATGAGATTTATAAAAATTCAAAATCTATCATTCACTTATTGCCCGTGTAGCTAGACACATAAAACGTTGGGGAATTGCTAAATTCACATAGGCGATGGTAGCTGGTTGAAAATATTTCAAATATCTCTTACTTGGGACCGGGGGCCCAAATGTAGTTTTTTTCCAAATATATACTATATAAAAACTGAAAATCACGAATTTGTCAATTTCTCGTGTAGGTAGAAGCATGAAACTTTGGGAAATTGTTGAGTGTAATCTCCCGACAAAAAAGAATGTTAGAATTTTTCTTATATTATAAACCGACTCATCACAAATTCTCCAATTTTCAATGTAGGTAGGAGCATGAAACTTTGGGAAATTGTTAATTACTCTCTCACGACGAAAGTCGGTGTAAAAGAATTTTGAAATACACACTTTAGGGGCAGGGGCCCCAAAAACGTTTTTTTTTTCTTATATGAGATTTATAAATTTGAAAATCTTATATCCCGTGTAGGTAGACAAGGAAAAATAATTATATAAATTTTAAAAATTTCCTTTCTTGGGTCGCCGGGGGCCCAAAACTTTTTTCACCTAAATGAGCTATATAAAACTGAATCAATACTAATTCTCCAAGTTTCCGTGTAGGTAGAAACTTTAAACTTTTCGAAGTTGTTGAGTACCCTCTCCCCCGCGATGGTAAGAGGCAAAAACTATTAAATCACCTCTCACTAGGGGGATGATTGCCGAAATATAGTTTTTTTTTCCAATATGAGTTATATAAAAAAGACGCATCTTTAAATCTCCAAGTTCTTGTGTACGTAGGAGCCTGAACGGTTGAAGTTAATATATTTAGTATATCCATCTTGATTCAGATTAAAATCAATAGGTGTTTTGAATTGGTGTTACGCGGGTTCTCAACGCTAACTGAAATCCTAATTTCCGCAGCAAAGCGTGGGTAAATTGCTAGTATAAATATATATGTTATACCTGTCACAGAAATCATCTGTCTATTGTACCTGTCATAGAAATCTGTATGTATGTACAGCAAACAGATTACTGTGACAGTTACAATAGACAGACGTTTTCTGTGACAGGTACAACAGAAATATGTCTGTTTTACCTGTCACAAAAATCTGTCTCCTATACCTGCCACAGAAATCTGTTTGTTAAGCCAAATGAAAAGTTTATGAACATTTAAGTCCTACTAGCCAATGTAAATAAAATTGCGTTCGAATAATTAGATTCCTACTTGTATTATTACAACTTTTAAAAAAACCTGATGCTTCTAACCATGCTTAGCAGCTAACACGCTGTAAACTGCTAAGAAGTACAGAAGTAATCTGGGCTCGTGATACCCTCCCTAACCCAAACCAACTACACATGCAAAGGCACTCTGAGTGCGTAATGACCTAACCCTAACCAACGACACATGCAAAGGCACTCTGAGTGCGTAATGATCTAACCCTAACCAACGACACATGCAACGGAACTCTGAGTGCGTAATGACCTAACCCTAACCAACGACACATGCAACGGAACCCTGAGTGCGTAATGACCTAACCCTAACCAACGACAAATCAGCAATCTGAGTTCTGACGTAATCCTAAGCCCACTGCCGACATTTGTTAGGTCTCCCTGTAATTCATTGTCCGTCGGGTAATCCATCCAAGGGCTCCGAGTTTTTGACTCGTGGACTTAGCAAAAATCAATAATGAGGAACTGAGCACTTCCCAGGGAATTTAATTCACATAAATGTAGTAGGGTTTAAAAAGGGGGTTACTAATCAGGCCAAGGCCATTTTGAAGTCGAGGAAACCGATAAGAACCCCCAGATCCTTTTGTGACTCTTATTGCCCAATGAAATTAGAAAAGTTTGCATATTCATATATTTTAGCGTGGCATTAATAGAAATTCTTAAAAATTATAGATGACAGAGAAATGACAATTTTTTAAAAAACTTGACTTTGCAATCAGAGGAATTCTTATGAGACCCTGGTTACAACGACTGTACGTGGACGTCAATAATAAACAAAGTTAATCTGAACTCTTCTGCCCGCCACTGCACTCACCTACAGACCACTACACTCCCCTACCCGCCACTACACTCCCCTACCCACCACTACACACCCCTACCCGCCACTACACTCACCTACCCACCACTACGCTCCCCTACCCGCCACTACACTCCCCTACCCACCATTACGCTCCCCTACCCACCACTACACTCACCTACCAACCACTACACTCACCTACCCACCACTACACTCACCTACCAACCACTACACTCACCTACCCACCACTACACTCACCTACCCACCACTACACTCTCCTACCCGTCACAACACTCACCTACCCACCATTACACTCCCCTACCCACCATTACACTCCCCTACCCACCACTACCCTCCAGTACACTCCCCTACCCACCACTCACTCCCCTACACTCCTCTACACTCCCCTACCCGCCACTACATTCCCCTACCCGCCACTACACTCCGCTACCCGCCACTACACTCCCCTACCCACCACTACACTCCCCTACCCACCACTACACTCCCCTACCCGTCACTGCACTCACCTACCCACCACTACACTCTCCTACCCACCACTCACTCCCCTACGCTCCACTACACTCCCCTACCCGCCACTACACTCCTCTACCCGCCACTACCCGCCACTACACTCCCCTACCCACCACTACACTCCCCTACCCACCACTACACTCCCCTACCCACCACTACACTCCCCTACCCACCACCACACTCTCCTACACTCAACGATTCTAATGACGTCACCCCTACCTTCGATATTAGAAAGCGCAGCATTTCGAAAGTCGAAAATAAGTTATAACGGAAAAAAACCGTTAACAGATATCAGTTAGCGATTAGCGATTAGCTTACATTTACATCAACCTCCCCAACTACACGAAGAAAATACAATTAGACCAAAATTCTTTTGAAAACGCTTCTGATTCAGTTGAAACATTTTTGTCAACAAAGTGACGTCACCGATGTGTCAACAAAGTGACGTCACCCGATGTGTCAACAAAGTGACGTCACCCGATATGTCAACAAAGTGACGTCACCCGATATGTCAACAAACTTCTCGAGACATGCGCTAACTCCACGTCAAGATATGGCCGACATGTCACGTGGTATAATTTGCCAGCGTGTTATCGGCAAGTTAAGACACGTCACGTGACCAAAAGAAAAGATTAATTTATTTAACCTCTCAATATAGAGGTCTTATCCGAGACATAAAGGATGCTAAGGGAAACCTGAGGTCAAAGCGATAGTCAGTGCCTGGAGATCTCAATGGTTTAAACTGGCAGAAAAACCTGACACAATTGCAAAATGGTACCGGTGTGTTAGTGCCACAAGTGTGGTAACGGGCGTCGGTGTGTTAGTGCCACAGGTGTGGTAACGGGCGTCGGTGTGTGTAACGGGCGTCGGTGTGTTAGTGCCACAGGTGTGGTAACGGGCGTCGGTGTGTTAGTGCCACAGGTGTGGTAACGGGCGTCGGTGTTAGTGCCACAGGTGTGGTAACGGGCGTCGGTGTGTTAGTGCCACAGGTGTGGTAACGGGCGTCGGTGTGTTAGTGCCACAGGTGTGGTAACGAGCGCCGGTGTGTTAGTGCCACAGGTGTGGTAACGGGCGCCGGTGTGTTAGTGCCACAGGTGTGGTAACGGGCGCCGGTGTGTTAGTGCCACTGGTGTGGTAACGGGCGTCGGTGTGTTAGTGCCACAGGTGTGGTAACGGGCGCCGGTGTGTTAGTGCCACAGGTGTGGTAACGGGCGCCGGTGTGTTAGTGCCACAGGTGTGGAAAGGGGAATGGTGTGTTAGTGCCACAAGTGTGGTAACGGGCGTCGGTGTGTTAGTGCCACAAGTGTGGTAACGGGCGCCGGTGTGTTAGTGCCACAAGTGTGGTAACGGGCGTCGGTGTGTTAGTGCCACAAGTGTGGTAACGGGCGTCGGTGTGTTAGTGCCACAAGTGTGGTAACGCCAGTGTGCTTCGGCAAGTCCTCAAATACACATTTTCCAGCTGGTTGACAAGTACAAAAGAAATTCATTTCAAAGCTAGTATGGCTAGTCCAAATGTAGACATTTCCCAGCTAGTATGGTAAGTCCAAATATTGAAATTCCCCACCTAGAATGGTCTGTCCAAAGTAGACATTTTCCAAGTTGTATGAACTGAACTGAACTGTCCCTGAACCCGACGCTGGGTCCTTGGGGCACCATTTTGAGCTGCACACTATCTCATGCCATGTGTCACGGTTCTGAGCTGCCTTCTGGGAATCGCTAAATGACAGGCCGGTCCACTCTTTGATATTGTCCTCCCAACTCCTCCTTGGTCTGCCTCTTTTCCTTCTTCCCTGGACTGTGCCTTGCAATATTGTCTTTGATGAGAGACCTCCAGTTGTATGACCAGTACAAAAGTAAACATTTCCCAGCTGATATGGCAAGTCCAAATATAGACATTCCCAAAATGTATGGCTAGTCCAAATATAGACATTCCCAAAATGTATGGCTAGTCCAAAAAAAGTAATTTTAAAGCTAGTTTAAGAGGTTCAAAAAAGAAAGATTATATTCAACAAAAACATTTCAAGTTCAAGTGTACAAGCACAAAGAAACAACATCACCACCACAACAACAAAGTCACATAATCAGTAAATGATAACAAGACTCTCAGTAAAAGTCAAGAAATAAATTCAACAATTCCATTTAAAAAAAACATAATTAGTGAGCTAAAGAAATACCATTATATCAACTAAACAACATATAATTATATCAACTAAACAACATATAATTATATCAACTAAACAACAAATAATTATATCAACTAAACAACAAATAATTATATCAACTAAACAATAAATAATTATATCAACTTAACAACATATAATTATATCAACTAAACAACAAATAATTATATCAACTAAACAACAAATAATTATATCAACTAAACAACATATAATTAGATCAACTAAACAACACATCATTAGATCAACTAAACAACATATAATTATATCAACTAAACAACATATAATTATATCAACTAAACAACATATAATTATATCAACTAAACAACACATCGTTATATCAACTAAACAACGCATTGTTAGATCAACTAAACAACACATCATTAGATCAACTAAACAACACATCATTATATCAACTAAACAACATATTATTATATCAACTATACAACACATAATTATATCAACCAAACAACACATTATTATATCAACTAAACAACACATCGTTATATCAACTAAACAACACATCATTAGATCAACTAAACAACACATCGTTATATCAACTAAACAACACATCATTAGATCAACTAAACAAAACATCATTAGATCAACTAAACAACACATTATTATATCAACTAAACAACACATCGTTATATCAACTAAACAACACATTATTATATCAACTAAACAACACATCGTTATATCAACTAAACAACACATCATTAGATCAACTAAACAACACATCATTATATCAACTAAACAACACATCATTAGATCAACTAAACAACACATCATTATATCAACTAAACAACACATCATTATATCAACTAAACAACACATCGTTATATCAACTAAACAACACACCATTAGATCAACTAAACAACACATCGTTATATCAACTAAACAACACATCATTAGATCAACTAAACATAACATCATTAGATCAACTAAACAACACATCATTAGATCAACTAAACATTGCATCATTAGATCAACTAAACAAAAAAGCATCAGTTTCTCCAGATAAACTTTCAATGAACGAGTTAACAAAGCTGTGTGCTAAAAGCATTTCAAGTTAATCTAAGCGACCCACTTGTAGCTCAGCACAATTACCTCTCTTAGTGTCAACCAGGGGACCGCGCCATTCAATGGAAGCGAGAGATTTGGTCGGAATTTGTACTTTATAACTAATGAATTCTCTTTCTTTTGAACAGGGAAAAAGTTGGAGCCCGTGATTGATTTCTAGAAAGTTTAGTTTGAAATGAACCGAAATCTAAAACGCAGTTCTGTTTTGTTCAACAAATGGCTCCCCGAGTCTAATGTTTAAAATATCGGTCTTAAGGTCAGCAGATCGGTACATGTGCATAACCCAACACTTCTGCTTAGACATTTTTATTCCAGCGACTATAAAAGAATTACGTCACGCTCGTCAAAGGAAAACTTCGCATTTTTATGGCTACTCTCAAAACTCCATTCATTTGGCCTGTATTACGGGCAATGGTAAATACAATTTTTATTTACTGTCCGGTGTCAAGGACAGTGAATGAGTTGAGCGAGACCCGCTTGCCCAGCTTTTAATAAGCCGTTTAGTGTAGCGTTTTAATGAACTTGTGAATGCCATAGAGCGGTCATAAAATTTACTTTGATATGATCCAACTCGCCTGTCACAGGTCGTGAATGATGTTGGACTGTGGGAAAATGTTGACGCACTGACTTCGGACATGTTCAGCGGATATCATAAAGTCGAACTGTAGTGTGATCGGTTCATTCACTGGTTCGGGCACTGGTTCCACCCCAGGTTCAGGCACTGGTTCAACCCCAGGTTCTGGCACTGGTTCAACCCCAGTTTCAGGCACTGGTTCAACCCCAGGTTCGGGCAGTTGTTCAACCCCAGGTTCGGGCAGTTGTTCAACCCCAGGTTCGGGCAGTGGTTCAACCCCAGGTTCGGGCACTGGTTCAACCCCAGGTTCAGGCACTGGTTCAACCCCAGGTTCGGGCATTGGTTCAACCCCAGGTTCAGGCACTGGTTCAACCCCAGGTTCGGGCACTGGTTCATTCCCAGGTTCAGGCACTGGTTCAACCCCAGGTTCGGGCAGTGGTTCAACCCCAGGTTCGAGCACTGGTTCAACCCCAGGTTCAAGCACTGGTATACAAGCACTGGTATAAATTACAGGAGTTAAACGTTAAACAGCGTATTGACATCACGGGGATCGTTGAAGTCATCAAAGGGGAACAAAATATTTACACCGCTTTCTTTTCAATTAGAAGCGTCGCAAAAAATGGGGGCGATCTTCATGAAATTGAAGTCGTTATTTTTATTTTTTTTCAACCTAAAATTTCTGATGGTCGTTCAAATCACAAGTGGAAGGTGGAAAGGGGGGAGGGGGTAATGAAGCTATCATGGCGTAAACAGTTAAACTGTGACTGAAGTTCAACACTTTTATTAAATCTTGTATCTATTTCTTGGCACTGTAGTCGTCAATTTATAAAGAATAATATCACAGCTTATAGTTTCTATATATAATATTGTATTTCATCATCATAAAATTATCGCTAAAAACACCTTGTAAGCATCATCTTGCAAAATGACCAGCAACAGCCACCATAAATAATTAACTAATTTTAGAAACACACTTCTCATATGAAACTCCAATTTAAAGTTTACGCTAAATTCAATTTAAAATTTACATAAACAATTGGACCGCCTTATTTTAAAACAATTGTTAAAAGTTATTCCGAACAACGTCGCCATTTCCTGCTACGATATTTGAACTGACTCACAATCATACATGACAATATTAGAATTAACTAACAACTATACATGACAATATTTGAACTAACTAACAATTATACATGACACTATTTGAACTAACTAACAATCATGCATGAGAATATTTGAACTAACTAACAATCATTCATAACAATATTTCAACAAACTGACTCAGAAAATCTTACGTTATTTTAAGACCATTACAGACACATGTACTTTAAGACTCCTGACATTTAGCAGTTTCCGGTATTTAACAAGCTGTGGTAGAAGTTTCATATTTCTGAGATATCAAAGTTTCAGCCGTTGAGTTTATAGATTTCATCTGGAAGTGGATTACATTTCCTGGCAATTAATCCACAGTGCCCGGATATAATAAATACGAAACTAATCCGACGTCTGCTGCTGGTTTGCGGCTGGCTAAAGATTATGGATTTACTCAATTCTATGTGTCTCTTGTTGTCCTGGGTTGTTTTCCTGAGTTGTTCAACTGGGTTTTTCTCCTAGACTTATTTGCCGCTACCCCAATATTATAAAATTGTATGCTGTCATTACCCAAAATGAGCAGATTTTAGTTGTTTATATGGGCTCCAAATAAGTCTCTATTACCCCCGAGAGATCTCTTGACGTCTCTTGTTACCCCAACTGGGGTAATTTACCCTTCTTAGCCGACCCCTGTCTGAGGTTGTTGCGATCGGTTGTTCTACTGGGTTGTTATTCTGTGTTATTCTCCTGTTCGCTTCGTCTGGTTGGTTTCATAAGGGATTGGTTATTTTTTCTGGTTGGTTCTTAATTACAGCCCTAACTCGAGATACGAATGCTTCAAGTTACGAAAAATCCAAGATACGGAAAAAAACGCGCAGTTGGCAACACTGACAATCACGTGACTGAAAAGGTTCAAACTGGTAATGTTTTTGCACGATTCAGTGACATTTACATTTCATAAACATTGTAAAAAGCAGGCAAAAACAAGCTTCCTTGGATCAATATTTTGCTAAGTGACCATTAATAAGCGAAGATGTTAGTGGAAGTGAAGTGACGAAAATGAAAAATGTAACAGAATATTAAAAAAAACAATTTTATTTAAAAGCAAAAAACGTAATTTTTCACTTAAGTTTAAGTTTTGTGTTACGTACGTTAAGTGTATAGTTTTACCAAATGTAAGTGTTAAATTAACAATATTTTTTCATTACGCAGTGTCGTAATCACGGTCTTAGCAACTGAGGCGTAGCATGCGAAACAGATTGCGCGGGGCCTAGTTTGGGTAGGGATAAGGAATTTATAAGGATAATATGAGAAAATTAAGATAGGCGGGGCCTTGGAAAGCGTTGAGCCCACTGCGACCGCATAGGTTGCAGTGGTCTAAGACCGGTCCTGGCCGTAAAGTTTCTGACATTCGTTCTCCTTCCTTAACACCTCCTGTGACACTTTGTCAATATCTGTCACGATATTTTCAATTGTTAGTGTTGTTTCTGTGTAGCTTGGAATGGATTAGTCATTTCACATGTAAACATTAGTTCGACATACGAAAAATACAAGATACGAAAGCCACCCCGGATTGGATTAATTCGTATCTCGAAGTACTACTGAATGTTTTTTTTAAAAATTAACCCTATGCTTCTTTATAAAATCATATATATTTGGCCCCTAGTTGTTCTCATAAATATATGAACTTGTAACAAAAATATTTCATTTATTCACAAACCTAAAATTCTCTTTTTTTTTTTTTTGTCGTCTAACCACTAACATAATTAGCCTAAAAGACCAGATTTGGAACAGTCACGACAAATAGAAGATCAGTTTTTAAACAGACACCAGATATAGAAGAACATATTTTATGATTTTATACAGCATTCGGAAATAGAAGACGAGGTTTTATGCTTGTATACAACGTTCGGAAATAGAAGACCAGAGTTTATGATTGTATACAATATTCGGAAATAGAAGACCAAATTTTATGATTGTATACAACATTCGGAAATAGAAAACCAGATTGTATGATTATATACAACATTCGGAAATAGAAGACGAGATTTTATGATTGTATTCAACATTCTGAAATGGAAGACCAGTTTTTATGATTGTACACAACATTCGGAAATAGAAGACCAGATTTTGAACAGTCATCTGAAAAAGGAGAACAGGATTTGTCTTTAGATCAAATGATTTCCATTGTGCTCGTCTTGCTTTGGTTCCCTGCCATTGCCTGTTTGGCCTATGACGCAAGGGTTTCTGCACGCTAAATTACCTGGCTAAACTTGTAATGCGGTACCGATATCTATCAGCAAACATTGATTACAAGCCGTCAGATAAAAAAAAATGTTATAAATTGATGTTAAAGCCCCTTTATTTGCACAGGATTTAAAAGGATTGTTGCCAGTTTGGCCGCGCACATTTTATTGATGCTCACAGTGGGGACAACACGATAACAAATAAAAATGATTTTTACGGGAAATTTAAGAACAGCCCCAAGTAATTTAATAAGTACACGGATTCTTTTGTTTTTGCGCATTTTTTGAAAATACAGTATTACCTCGAGATACGAAATCAATCCGTTCCGGATGGCTTTCATAGCTTGGATCTTTAGTAATCGTACAAAGTTTCACATGCAAAATACTTAATTCGTTCCAAACCACACAGAAACAACACTAGACATTGAAAATATCATGGGAAACCATAGAAAAACAAAGTAGGATTCTTCAAGCCTTAAAAGTACGCATTATAAATCAAATAAATAATAATAAAACAATGAAAACAGATTAAGAAGAAATTAAATGAAAAATAATATGTATACAAATGTACCTTTCAGGTGAGGAGATGTGAAGAAGTGCTGGAGTAGGTGGTAGGGGAGGAACACGGATGAGAGAAAGCATAACGGCATTACGGACGTAATACTTAACTTTATGAAAATAATACTTAATGCAGAAGCATTTCATGAATTAATGCTAAAGAAACAATTACATTTAGTACAACAGTACACTAAACGAACGTAAGTAACAAAACACTTAAACGTGTGTTTAAAAAAAAGTTTTTGGCCTTAAAAATAATTTGTGTTTGTTTTGTTTTCCGCTTTCTAATTATCTGTCTCAACTTTCATTTTATTTTCCTTATTTCAGGCAATAACTCCTTGTCTTATTTTTTTAAAAAAACTATGTTTTAATATTCGCTAACTGTTCGCAAATGTTAATCCAAGGAAGCTTGTTTTTGTCAACTGCGTGTTTTTAGTATCTTGGATTTTTGTTCGTATTCTAAAACAAAATCTTCGAGTGGCCTCACGTATCTTGGATTTTTGTTCGTATTCTAAAACAAAATCTTCGAGTGGCCTCACGTATCTTGGATTTTTGTTCGTATTCTGGAACAACAAAATCTTCGAGTGGCCTCACGTATCTTAAATGTCTCGTTTATTAAAGCGTTCGTATCAGGAGGCAAAACTGTACATGTCTTTATGGAGGATTTCGATCTACACTCGATTTCCGTTAGGGGTTGGAGTTATGGTAACGGCTGTAGTTGTGTTTGAATAGTTGACTATGTACTCTCATCTCATACATGACAGTGCTGTTTGACACTTCAGATCACGACTATTTCAGCAAGTTCGCACCGTCAACACCAATCACAGTGCACCCTGCTACTGTCTCCTGACCATTGACACCAAAGTCTGCCACTATCGACTGACCAATGTTGCTCCAACCTGATACTGTCAAAACCAGTGACACTGCACCTTGCCACTGTCAACTCAAAAATAACACTGCACCCTGGCACTGTCAAATAAAAAATGACACTGCATCCTGTTACTGTCAAAATCAATGACACTGCACCCTGTTACTGTCAAAATCAATGACACTGAACCCTGCCACTGTTCACTCAAAAATGACACTACAACCTGCCACTGTCAGCTAAAAAATAACACTGAATCCTACCACTATCACCTCTAAAGTGACACTCCACACTGCCACTGTCAACTCACCAATGACACTGCACCCTGCCACTGTCAACTAAAAACACTTAACCCTGCCACTGTCAGCTAAAAAATAACACTGAATCCTAACACTATCACCTCTAAAGTGACACTCCACCCTGCCAATTTTAACTTACCAATGACACTGCACCCTGCCATCTTCAAACATGGCGGCTGAACTCAGTTGAACCGGATGTTATAACATATACCAGCTTGAGATATTTTTTTAAAGGCGATGTTCATGCCCAACGATTTAATAAAGCAATCAAATCGCTGGTAACGGTAAACACACAGTAACATTAGCTGTGCCAATAGCCAATCAACACACAAGCACCTGAGTACAAGCTCTGAGGATAACTGTTGACTCGGGACCACAAAGTTGTTTGATTTCATCGACATTTTATATCGTGATGTCGACCTCAACCAAAAGTCTGCTGAAATAGGGTTTGTCATTTCTAAAACCGAAAACGCCATAGCTCAATTTACTATTTTTAGATTAAATTTTAACGGAACAATGTTTTGAAGCATACATACATCCTTCTCAATATACTTACATTTACATTGACTCGTATCTGTTATTAATTTTTTTAATGAAATTTGTTCTTAAAAGATGTGTATAGCCCAGATATTTCTATTATTAGACTTCCGGTTAATTATAACAAAGTCTATACAGTATTGCTATTTGTCCCCACTTGAACTAATTGAGTGCTCTAAAAACAAGCTCATTTATAGGTTGTTGTTTTTTTTTCAAAAGTTTGAGGACATGCCAGGTGTGCAGTAGTGTGCACTGGTGGACACTGGGCAGTACACATCAATATTTTGAAGTGGACAGTTGAGAAAGAAAAAGTCCGTCTACATCCACACCCGATTTAGTATGATATTCCACTGACAATTAGGGTTGTAATGCAGTAACGCAGTAGGACACACGGAGTCTTTGTCATTGCATAAGCGTCGTTGAGTGTCTCCCCCCAAAAAAAATCTGTGGTCAGTTGTTGGTTTTACAGTGTGTCTTCTCGGCGTCTCCTCTAATTCCTCGTCTTAGTCTTAATGTCCATTTTCGCTATATTGTATTTATGTCTTATAACTGTTTGTCTTCTCAATGCCTGTCTTCATTTTATCTCTAGCATCGCATGACTTTCACAGCACAAAAATATTTCTCTTGACGTTTCAAACAGTTTAAAATTATTTCATTGACAATCGGACAGATACTCCATGGTAACATTTACAATTTATTAATCTTATACTTATACTATAATACCGATACATTGTTAGTTTTTTCTCTAAAGTTTTCGTTCAAGAGTAGGGCATCAGTATCCCAAAGATATCATCTTATATACACCAACTTCCCCAACCTCCCCCTCACATCTAGGCATTCCCTGATAATAATAATAATTTGATAATTTAAATATCGTAGTACCCCAGCAAGCAACTGTGCTCACTGCGCTTTATAATAAAAATAGTTTTACACGCATAATAATCAATGCATTCAATATAAAACATAAAATATCACAACTAGAGAAAATAACGACACTACAGTGTACGTTTATCATTTAAAGAAATGTTGGATTGTTGTTTAATTATTTTTGAAAGTTTGAATAGGTGTGTTTTTAGTGCTGCCTGAAAGGCCTTAGTAGTTAGGATACTTTCGAATGTATAGTGGTAGAGAGTTCTGTTGTTAAGCGGCACAAAAAGAGAAAGAACCTTCACCAAATATTTTAGTTTGTGTCTTAGTGACATAGAGAATACGAATGTCTGCAGAAGCGCGTAGCCGTTTCAACACTTCGGTATGGCTTACTGTCAAAGGAATTTATTCGATTGGCTGACTATCACCTTCATCAAATGGTTTGTGTATCAACATTACACCGCTTCAACCCACCCCTTCATATTCACTTGTCAACCATTGGTGACGTATGATCAAAGTAATTCTATAGAAATGAAAGTAGATGGAAATGTCGGTCTTAGAATGTTGAACATATCAACGTCGACTGACGCAACCATACATAACACAGTTTAAGTAAACAAAACGAAAGCGCGATCGTAGTTAATTTTACTTTTCATTGCTGAATGGGGTGACAATGTATAAATGTTACAAACGATAAAAACTTACACTTCAAGGCAGCAAAGGTTAACTCGAACGTCTTGACCTGTTCCTGCAGGTCACTAAACTCCATGTCCGGTATGGTGTCGTGCTCCAACACAGTGAGGCCCTTCCGTCTCCTCATGCTGTTGAGCTCCTCGGTGGCCTGGTCGCTCTTCTTGAGGACCGCGAATATCTTGGAGGCCATCTGGAACATCCGGTGCGTGTAGAGGCATGGCTCCTTGTGGAAGAACTGCCGCGAGATGGCGCTGTTCTCTTTGGAGCTGCTGCTCCTGCGCCGCTCGTACGACTCGGCGTCCGAAGCTGACAGCGACTTGGTCATGGCCGGGTCACTCCATCTCCCACCGCTGACCCCAAGACTCCCTTCTGACCTGACGCGGTCTCGCTTGCTGATCAGGCGCGCGCTCCTCTCTGGGGGGTCCTTTCCGTCGACGGTGTCACTCCTGAGCGTGTGGATATGGAGCAGGTAGTCAATTGGCGTGGTGGACGTCGGGAGCGACACGGACGCCGAGGGCGGAAACGAGTCGCGGCTGCCACGAGAGGCGAGGCCCTTGTGGAGGGAAATGCTGGACGTGTAGGCGGGGTGGGGGGCGTCGCTCTCCTCACCGTGACGCCGGGCGAGGGCCGTGGACTCCGTGCTCGTGATGGACGCGGTGCTGCGGATGGGTGGGAAGCGGTACGGGACGGTGCCCTCCGGCTTGTAGGCGGACGACTCGGCTGCGGGCGACATGCGAGAGACGTGATCTATTGTTTGAGGTGCTGAAATGATAAAATTATGCGATTAGGTGGTGGTCCTAAATAATAGATTGCTGGCGGTCCTCTGGTGTTAGCGTCACGCAATTTAATGCTTGTTTTTGACAGTGGTAAGATTTAAAGTTATTTTCTGACTAGAAATTCTATGTTTGATGCTCTGGGCCCAAGTCCAACGATAGACAGGGGGAATTAGTGGAGATTACAATTCATGATACCTAATGTAGCCGTTTCTAAGACAAAACTTGCATAGTATCCACAAAAGTCTTTATTATCCACAACAATCATTGTTGCAGGGAAAATGTGAGTATATCCACACACAAAAATTAGATACAGAGTAAAAAAAAGAAATTCTCTCGAAATCGGTCATAAAAAAATAATATATATATANTGTATGTGTGTGTGTGTGTGTGTATGTGTGTGTGCGTGTGTGTGTGTGTGTGTGTGTGTGTGTGTGTGTGTGCTTGTCCGTTGTAACTGACTAAACCATTCATCCGATCGTCATGAAAATTTTTGAGATTGTTGAGTACCCTTCCGGAATGGTAACTGGCTACTTTTTTTTCTCAATCTAACACTAAAGGGGCGCCGGGGGCCCTAAATGTGAATTTTTGCTTATATGAGCTATATAAAAATTAGTTTAAGCGCTATCTACTTGATAAATGGATGGATCTTAACCAAATTTTGTAATTATATTCTTTATAGCCAATATTAAAATACTATAGGTAAGTCATCTCCTAAGGGCCGCTCTTTTGGGGCTGGGGCCCAAAATAACCGTTTTCGTAAATGTTTAAGATTTTTTTTTCACTATTAAATTATTAAAGGTCTTGACAAATAATAATAAATGTATCCATTACTATCCATCTTAAAATAAAAAGTTGTTTTGGGCTTTATATCTTGCCCTGAATGGTCCTTGGGGCCCTTAATGTCGTTTTTTGCTTATATGAGCTATATAAAAATCAGTTTAAGCGATAGCTACTTGCTAAATTGATGGATCTTAACCAAATTTTGTAATTATATTCTTTATAGCCAATATTAAAATGTTATAGGTAGGTCATCTGCTAAGCGCCGCTCTTTTGGGGCTGGGGGCCCAAAATACCAGTTTTCGTAAACGTTTAAGATTTTTTTCACTATTAAATTATTAAAGGTCTTGACAAATAATGATAAATGTATCCATTATTATCCATCTTAAAATAAAAAGTTGTTTTGCACTTTATATCTTGCCCTGAATGGGCCTTGGGGCCCTTAATGTCGTTTTTTGCTTATATGAGCTATATAAAAATTAGTTTAAGCGATAGCTACTTGCTAAATTGATGGATCTTAACCAAACTTGGTTTATAAATACTTGATAGTAAATATTAAAATATTATATGGCACTAAACTCCTAATGGCAACTCCTTCAGGGTTGGGGGCCCAAAATACCTGTTTTTGTAAACGTTTAAGATTGTATCCCTCAATTTAATTATTTAAGTTCTTGACAAATAATGATAAATGTACCTATTATATCCATATTGAAACGAATAGAGGTTTTGAACTTGATATCTTGCCCTGACTGGGCCCCTGGGGCCCTTAATGTCGTTTTTTTTGCTTTTATGAGCTATGTAAAATTAGTTTATGCGTTTGTTACTGAGTAAATGAATGGATCTTAACCAAACTTTGTATACAAAACTCTGTAGCTCATATTAACATAATTAAGGCCAATGAACTTCTAATGTCCATTTCATTGGGGCCGGGGGGTCCCACATGTCTTTTTCGAAAATTTTTAAGATATTTTTCCCATTCATTTTTTAACGATCTCAATAAATATATCCATAATGAAACGGAATTAAAATGAACAGATTTTTTAAATTGACATCTTGCACTGAAAATGGCCGGGGTCCCCTAAATATGTTTTCCCTTCTCTATCTATTTCTATATAAATGTGTGTGTCTGAGTGTATGTCCTTTATAGCTGACTAAACCATGTATTCAATCGTTATGAAAATTTTTCAGACCGTTGAGTACCCTTTCCAGAATGATTACTGGCTATTTTTTTCTACATTTAACACTAAAGGGGCGCCGGGGGCCCACAACGTCATTTTTTGCTTATATGCGCCATATAAAAATTAGTTTAAGCGCTATCTAGATGATAAATTAATTGATCTTACTCAAATTTTGCAACTATATTCTTGATAGCCAATTTTAAAATACCATATGGCACTTAACTTCTTATGGTAGCCCCTTCGGGCTGTGGGGGGGCCAAAATACCTGTTTTTGTAAACGTTTGACATTTTATTCCCCAATTTAATTATTAAAGGTTTAGACAAATAATGATAAACTTATCCCTTTGTATCCATATTCAAATGAACAGAAGATTTGAAATTGACATCTTACCTTGAATGGGCCCAGGGGCCCTTAATAGCATTTTTTTGCTTTTATGAGCAATTTAAAATTAGTGAATACATTACCCTCTGAGTAAATGAGTGGATCTTAACCAAACTCTGTATACAAAAATGTGGTAGCCCATATAAAATTACTTAAATGCAATGAACTTCTAATGTCATTTTTTTGGGAGCCAGGGGCCCCATATGTCGTTTTTTGTAAATGATTAAGATATTTTTCCATTCATTTTTGAACGATCTCGGGAAATATATCCATGATGTGAAACTGAAATAAAATGAACAGATTTTGGACTTGACATCTTGCACCGAATGTGGCTGAGGGCCCCTAAATGTGCGTTCCCCCTATATCTATAAATATATATATGTGAATGTGTGTGTGTGTGTGTGCATGTCCTTTATTGCTGACTAAACCATGTATTCGATCGTCATGAAAGTTTTGGAGACTATTGCGTACACTCCCAGGAAGTTAACAGGTAACTTTGTTCGTCAATTAAACACACATGGGGCGCCGGTGGTCCATAATGTCAACTTTTGCTTATATGAGCTACATAAAAATAGTTTGAGCGCTAGCTACTTGGTAAATTGATGGATCTTAACCAATTTTTGTATTTAAAAAACTTAATAGCCTCTATTAAAATACTATAAGGTCCTGAATTTTTAATGATTAATTCTTCGGGGCTGGGGTGCCAATTGTCGTTTTGTAAGGGGGGGGTGGTTAATGTTTAAGACATTTTGTCCATTCAATTTTTAATTAAAGATCTTGACAAATAATGACAAATATATCCATTTTCATGCAAATTGAAATGAACAAGTGTTTTCAACTTTACATCTGGCACTGAATGGTCCCCATCGTGTCATTTTTTCTTTAATTAAGTTTATACGTTAGGTTTTGTGTAAAAGAATTGATCTTAACCAAAATTTGTTAACAAAATCTTGGTAGCCCATATTAAAATGCTATAGGGCACTAAACTTCTAATGTAATTTACTTCTGGGCCGGGGGCCACGAATGTCTGTTTTTGGTATATGCTTAAGATATTTTCCCCATTCAATTTTTAACAATCTAGAGAAATATGTCAATGATGAAACCGAATTAAAACTAACAGCTTTTTGAAATTGACATCTTGCGCAGAATGGGCACAGGAGCCCCTAAATGTCGTTTTTTCCTTTATATTACCTTTACAAAAATTAGTGTTAGCTTAAGTCACTAAGAAAATAACAGATCTTGCCAATCTTAGTACATAAAAACTCAAGAGTCTATCAATAATTTCTATAAGGAACTGAACTCTTAATGTCCATTCCCTCGGGGCAGGCGTACCGAAATGTTTTTGTAATGCACGTTAACAATTTAATTCCCCAATCAATTTTACACGATATTGAGAAACAAAGCTTGAATACAATGGCGATAAAAAAAAAAAGAAATTATCACTTATTTTAGAGCCCGGCCCCTTAATTTCGTTTTTTTTTCAAAGCTTTTTATTATTAATTTATTTATCTATTTGCTAGGAAACTTGGACTTTTTTGCACAATTTCATGTAGGTTTTTGGCATAGTAGTTTTTAAAACATCACTCATTGTATTCTTAAATAGTCATTTTTACTGAGATCGTTTTGAGCTTTATATCTTGCCGTATATGGGCCCTGGGGCCCTTAATGTCGTTTTTTGCTTATAAAAACTCAATAGTCTATAAATAAATACTATAGAGAACTGAACTCTTTATGTTCTTCCTTTGGGTAGGCTTCCCCAAATTTTTTAGTAATGCACGTTAATAATTTAATTCCCAAATCAATTTTACACATTATTGAGAAACAAAGCTTGAATAAAAATTATCACTTATTTTAGAGGCTGGCCCATTAATGTCGTTTTTTTTCTTTTTTGTAAGCCTTTAAATTACTATTTTATTTATCCATTTGGGACGTGGTGGTAGCGCTCTCGACTGGGCAAGGTAGCGCTCTCGACTGTCATACCGATGGTCACGAGTTCGAATCCACACGAAGGTGAGGATTTGTTCTCGGGGCCTGAGGAGTCCCCGAGTCACCCAGCTCCGAATGGGTACCTAACTAGACAATAGTTAGGCGGCTGGGGTAATGCTTGGAACCCCTATAGCCGTGGCCTGTGACCGCTGCATCACTTGCCAACAGATCATATCTCATGGTCTGTGGATGCAATTATCTTCTGCATAGAAGGAGCGTCTGTATATCTAAGATTTGCTATGAAACTTTGACTTTTTTCACACTTCCGTGTCGGTTTCTGGCATAATTGTTTTTAAAACATAATACTTATTGGATTCTTAAATAGTCATTTTTACTGAGATCGTTGCAACGCACGACCGGGTCTGCTAGTAATAAATAAAATAAAGATTGGCTATAAAATTAAAATTACAGGTCCCTTTAGTTAGGCATGGGCGGCACAATGGCTGGTTGGTATATTGGTTATAGTTGGACACAATGGCTGGTTGGTATATTGGTTATAGTTGGACACAATGAGTTGTTGGACACAATGGCTGGTTGGTATATTGGTTATAGTTGGACACAATGAGTTGTTGGACACAATGAGTTGTTGGACACAATGAGTTGTTGGACACAATGAGTTGTTGGACACAATGAGTTGTTGGACACAATGAGTAGTTGGACACACTGAGTACTTTCAATACAAAACATGTATATCATAATTAAAAACAAAATATATTATAACATGGATTGTACACAAACTACGTTCAACGGTCACAGATTGTGCAGAATGTAAAGTTGTGCTAGTTTGAAAGTTTTAATATTGAGAATATTAGGAATGTGAGATGGTGGTTCCAATGTTTTGTTTTGGATAATATACAGTATGATGAGAAAAACATCTTTGAAAGCGTGTCAAAGGTACGGAAAGAAAACGTGATTTGATACCAGGGCTTTCCTGACGAGAGAGTGAGTAGACCGAGAGAAGTGGTTCCCAACCTTTTTCATGCCATGCCCCACCAAAGTCTCTATACATTTATGTCCACCTAATTATCTATCCAGCTATCTACCCATCTACTTTCTACGTACATATGTTTCTACCTGTCTACATATCTACCTAACTGTCTATATTATTACCTACCTTATGCCTTCATTTCTACATGACCTACATATCTACATACCAAACTATTTATCTACCTACATACATTTTTACCTACCTATCTATATATATATATAATTCTCCTCATTGTTCAACCATGCCGGACACCGAGCTGTCTTCCTGCCCCACCGACCAATCAGCTTGCAAGAAAAGGTAGTGTGATGGTGGGGGGTCATAGAGACCAATTTGTTCAATTGAGGTCAATTACTTTGTTCTTTCAGAACAACAGAATAGCATGTATTTCGTAGTGTAGTGGTTATTACATTCGCCTAACACGCGGAAGGTCGTAGGTTCAAGCCCCAGCTAAGACATTACTTTTTAAATTTTTTATAAATGTTTGTGTCTGTTCCCGTTCATTTCCCAGTTTCTTCGCAACACGGCTGTAAACTTTGCTTCTCGACATTGGCATAATAACTTCGTGCTCTCCGTTGTGCTCAGTGACAGAAAAGTAGTCACACACTCTCCTCAACAATTATTTTCATAAAATGTCACCCGACACTAAATCATTAGCGGCGTATGCTACGACGCGGTACGGCTAGTTTTATCTATTTACGTACATATCTACCTACCTACCTCTCAAACTGGAGACCTACTTTTCTATCAAACAGCTGAATGACCAATCAACATTCACAAAAACCAGCACCGCTTTACTCTGACCACCACCCCTCCCCCACATCCTTCCCCCACCCAACCCGTAGCGTAAGATCAAACTAAGAACTCTCTATCTCTACCAAATCCCACCCGTGGTCCACCAATCCTGAGGAAATATTTCCTACCACACAATTACTACCAGGTAATAATGAGGAACGGAAGCCGGAAACTGACATTAAGTTTAAAGTGTTTGAAAATCACAACCCAAGGGATCAATGCAGACAACAGGCCTGGGGTGGGAGTTATTTCTTTGTTCAAGTACACGGAGGGACTCTCAAGAATGCAATGCAGGACTCTTAAAAAGGGACTGAATTTTAAGAGGATTGCTAGACTAGACGTCAACACGAAATTAATATTTCAAGACTTCTTACCAACATGCTAACCAAAGGCGTGTCCAACTAAATGGCTCTAATTTATTTACTTCTATAAAACATTTTTATCTATATATATATAATTCACCAAAGCGAGCGTGTGTAAATGAGCATGACGAATGACCCCCGCTGAGGTCAACTAATCACAGTTAACGTTTGGAAAGCGAAGGTAGTGGATGGGTGGGGCATGTCTTGAGGCCAGCAATGCTTTTTTTGCATTCAGTTTTGTTGTTCCTTCCAAGAGTACATGTATTTCGTGGTGTATTGGTCATCACATCCGCCTGACATGCGGAATTTCTTATGTTCAAGCCTCAGCGGAAACATTTTAAAAAAATAAAAAATCTTTATGTTTATGCCCGTTCTTTTCTCCCGTTCTTAGCGAACATAAACATCGCTTCCCGTGTATTTCACGGAAAAAAAGCTTCGTTCAATGTTATACACATAACTGTCTGTTCTTATTGGTCGTATGTTTCTGGGAAAAGATCATAGACGAAGTTGTTGCTCTCCAATCTCCAAGTTGTTGCTCTCCAATTTGGCAACATGTCTGTAATATTTGTTTCTCAGCATTGGGATAACTTCGGCGACGTGCTCTCCGTTGTTCTCAAAGATGGAAAAGTAGTCTCCTCAACAATACGCTAGGTACATGAATACATGATGTCCGAAATGCTTCCCACCTTTATCAACATACACTTCCGAGAACGTCCTCGAGTTTACAATCCCGGTCTATATACCTGCTCTATAGCGGTCCTTCCGATCATGGCCATTAGGAAGTTCACTGCCTCTCACACGCGATGACTCCCTGATGCCACCTATTGACAACGTTATGGCATGCCCACACAAATTTCACAGCCACCTTATAACACTGATGTGACGTCAGTTTGCCACTATACCTATAAACATGTACAACCGCATTTCAAAACACACTGTAATGAACTAACGGATACCGCAGAAAAATTTCAATCCAACATCTATAGATAATAAATAACCAGAAGAACGCCACGAGTTCAAATAAGCTTGACGAATGACCCTCGCAAGGGTCGACCAATTACAGTTTATGGTTGGCAGGCTAGGGTGGTGCAGAGTGGGGGCAAGTAGTTAACAGCAATGCGCATGTTTCGAGATCAACAATGTGTCGGTAGTTCTCCCCCAGTGGTTCATTTGCGTTGATATGATTTCTTCGTTATGTTGTTTGTGTCCGTTCTCTCCCCCCCCCCCACACATTTCATTGCACTATCTATGAGCAAGTCTACGGCGTGTGCTACGCCGCGGGTCGCATCTAATGTTTTATAACAAAAAAATCGATCATAAGGTAAAGAATAATTGGATTCTTGCCTAAAGCACTAACTATAATCACTAAACCCAGCCCTTAACCCTAACCTCTAACCATAACCCTTTAACCAGCACACACTCTATTATTCCCTTACAGCACGCATCCTGCTTCGTTCTTTTTTTAAAGAATGAATGATGACGTTGTTGTTACTTCCCTCCCGGTCCTCCCCCACAAGATCCCCCTCACATTCTATCGAATATTCAAACAAAGGTATCCTGTCATGGACCCAAAGTTTAAAAAAAAAAAAAAACCACACACACACAAGCAATGATACGCCCCTGAAACATTTTTCTGCAGGGAGATGTGAAGAAATAGCAGACTGCTCAATCAACGCTTACTTCACCCCACTCCCCCCCCCCAGCGCCAGAGGTGTTTACTTTGTCAACACGCCCCCCTGGCCAGTCGTCATGTCTGAGACTCCAGCAATCGATGAATTTATTTAGGCAGTCTTGGGGCCGCCTCGATCGGCTGATTAACTTAAGTGAGCAAATCTTAAGTCGATTGTGAGAAGACTTGCAAGTGAACGAGTACAGGGTGACACCGCGGGAATCACTTCCAGAGAAACGGGGGTCGTTTATTACTGACTCAGTATACAACACGTTTATGACTGGCTCAGTATACAACACATTTATTACTGACTCAGTATACAACACATTTATGACTGGCTCAGTATACAACACGTTTATTACTGGCTCAGTATACAACACATTTATGACTGGCTCAGTATACAACATCTTTATTACTGGCTCAGTATACAACACCTTTATTACTGGCTCAGTATACAACACATGTATTACTGGCTCAGTATACAACACCTTTATTACTGGCTCAGTATACAACACATGTATTACTGGCTCAGTATACAACACATGTAATACTGGCTCAGTATACAACACCTTTATTACTGGCTCAGTATACAACACCTTTATTACTGGCTCAGTATACAACACCTTTATTTCTGGCTAAGTATACAACACATGTATTACTGGCTCAGTATACAACACATGTATTACTGGCTCAGTATACAACACATTTATTACTGGCTCAGTATACAACACATTTATGACTGGCTCAGTATACAACACCTTTATTACTGGCTAAGTATACAACACATGTATTACTGGCTCAGTATACAACACATGTATTACTGGCTCAGTATACAACACCTTTATTACTGGCTCAGTATACAACACCTTTATTACTGGCTCAGTATACAACACATTTATTATTGGCTCAGTATACAACACATTTATTACTGGGTCAGTATACAACACATGTATTACTGGCTCAGTATACAACACATTTATTACTGGCTCAGTATACAACACATTTATGACTGACTCAGTATACAACACCTTTATGACTGGCTCAGTATACAACACCTTTATTACTGGCTCAGTATACAACACCTTTATTACTGGCTCAGTATACAACACCTTTATTACTGGCTCAGTATACAACACATTTATTATTGGCTCAGTATACAACACCCGCATTACTGGCTCAGTATACAACACATTTATTACTGGGTCAGTATACAACACGTTTATTACTGGGTCAGTATACAACACACACACACTGAGGCTGCCCCCGGGCAAAACTTGGGTGCAGAGAGCTCATAGAGTTATTACGTCACGGAATTATTCTTTGGAACTGAATTTATCACCAACCTTACAACTACAACCAAGATCACAACTACAACCAAGATCACAACCAAGATCACAACCAAGATTACAACCAAGATCACAACCTTGCTATCACAACCAAGACCACAACCATTCAAACACAACGAAGATCACATTCATACAACAATAGCAAAGATCGCAGCCATTCGAGATGAGATTTCATCAACTTCATCTTGACCAGACCGAGGCCAGACGCTAACACTTCTGATGACAAGTCAACACTGATTTATCTGAAGTATTACAAACGCTCCTTCTACTTCTACACAGAAGATTATTGCGTCATAATCTTATCCATAGTTAATATCTAGCCTTGTATTTTTTATTTGAAATTTAAAAGTTGATCCTGTATTGGTTACCCACAATGCTCAGACAACCCGTTCAACTCCCGAATGTCAGACGGGAAGAAGTAGAGTTAATATATGTCCTTTGATATAGAACAAGAAATTTTTATTATCCCTAAGTCTCAATTTATTTGTAGTAAAAATTTTTGTAGTAACAAATTGAACCCAAAGCTGTAGACGAGATAACAATATGATTTCTTAAGAGGACACTTAATATAAATTATAAACGAAATACACATAAAATTACTTATAATTGTATTTTATTTCTCATTAAAAAAAAATTTAAAAATGTTTATTTATGAATAACTCTTCGAGAATCGTTTTGTCTTTTAGAGATTTACAACACATGAAACATATAGATAAAGACATTGCGCAGAAATGTATTTAATGTAGATAGGTAAAGAAAAATGTATAGATATAGAAATAAATATAGATAATATAGTCAAATGTCTCTTCTCCGTGGCCATCAGTTGACCATCGAGTTTAATTGTTAAATCTAAAGAAAAGATCTGGCCACAAACCTGAAAGTAGTCCGGTTGTCGTCTTGTCACAGAATTTATATGTTCACCGAATGTTTGAATCCGGGGTGGCAGTAGTCAGTCGTCACTGCCTGTAAATAACGGCCCCCAGATCGAGGTATTCCCTGGTATCGACGTTCACTACACAAGACAAGCCCACCACTTTGATACGGTCTACTTTCACGTGTTTGTTTATGGTAGTTAAAGTACAGGTGCAATCTTGGGCGTGGGGGTGCGGGTGAATGGTTCAGTTTGGACTGACAGTGAGGTGCCGTCATGGAATTATTGAATTTTTGGGGTGGGGTGGGGGAGTTTGGGGGCGTAAATTAAATCAGTAAACTTTCACATAACGGCGTGTGTGCGCTCAAATTACCTCGTGTGGCAATTCAATGGTGTGGAAGGGAGTCAACTCGTAGGGAGGTGGAGGGGGACACGGGGTGTTGACAGTCGATAGGGGGCATGAATGAAAGGTGCGGTGAGAGTGATAACAAGACAGAAAGGGAGCACGGGGTGTTGACAGTCGATAGGGGGCATGAATGAAAGGTGCGGTGAGAGTGACAACAAGACAGAAAGGGAGCACGGGGTGTTGACAGTCGATAGGGGGCATGAATGAAACGTGCGGTGAGAGTGACAACAAGACAGAAAGGGAGCACGGGGTGTTGACAGTCGATAGGGGGCATGAATGAAAGGTGCGGTGAGAGTGACAACAAGACAGAAAGGGAGCAGACGGCTGGAAGCCGTGGAAGGAAGACGATATAACTGGGGAGAGGGGGAGGTTTGGCACCCTCAACAACGCCACCTGGGGACTGCACCTTCGCCGGCAGCGCCACCACATCTCTCGGGGTAGAACTAACAGGAGGAGTCGTGCCAGAGACGGTCTCATTATTTGGTAAGGCTGTCTTATGACGTCATGGGTGTGAGCTATGGCGTATGGCCTATATTTAGACCTGAACAGATTCTATCAGTAAGGGTGTTTTTGTGTGTCTCGTACCGTCCATAGAAGCCATCTATCACTAAGGTTGCCAGATGCCTGTCTCAATAATACCGTACAATACATTATCAATGAGCGGCACAAAACGCCAAATATTTAAATATAAAATGTCCGGTATTGCTTCAACTTCAATTTTTTTTTTCACTGGACAAATGACGATACTACCGGACAGTCCGGTACAAAAGCAGACGTCTGGCAATCGTAGCTATTTTGTCCCGTTCTGTCCATTAATAACATTACTGTGACTCATTGGGTGGGAAATAATTCTTTGGAGCTTAGAAACAATACCAATCACCGATACATGTTTAAAAAAGTGTTACAAACAACACTATATGAAAGATGGGTGTTACATAAATACTTAGGACATATATGTGTTACTAACATTAATACCTGTACCAAAGATGTTACAAACAACAAATACATATTTCAAAGGTGTTACGAACACCTTGACATGTACAAATAAGTGTTACAAACACTGAAGTACGTATAAAAGGCGATTCAAACAACAATACATGTATATTTTCATATTCCCGACTCCGCTACAATTGGTAAAAAGAGTACGACTTCAACTCCATATCTCAGAGAACCCTACATGAAAATATAGTACACAGAGTGACAAGCTTAAGCCCTTTGTATGGGCCGTAAGCCATGTCGAGAATAGGACAAGTAGGAACGACAACTCCGGAGTTTAAGAGCTGGGTCAAGATCGGGCTTATCTGTGTACACCGGGGGCGTCCACACTTTTTGCTTGGCGGGCCATATTCGTTGATGAAAAAAAAAGATTTCGTGGGCCGTATTAAAGTTATATTATAAAAAGGACTGTAAAATTGTATTGTGAAGGGTGAGAGTGAGATGTTGAATGCAGTAAACAGGTGATGTCAGGCTCAATGCCACACGTTTTGATACGCCTGTTATCACGTAGGTGAGAGTATCATATTCTCGTCCTCACATGGTTCAATGAAGTTATTAAAAAATCAAACAAAACCTTAAATAAAAAGAAACTTTTACAAATGTAACAAAGATATAAAACTAAAATGCTACCTCACCCTGGTGAGACCTTTACTAGAATATGCATCTTCTGTATGGGACCCATCCACCAAAGAAAATATTGATAAGTTATAACAAATCCAAAAAAAGAGCTGCTAGATTTATTATTACTGGAGAATATTCAAAACTGACAACAGTAACACCATTAGTTCAATCATTAAAACTTGAAACACTGGAGGATAGAAGAACCAAGAGTAAATTAGTAATTATACATAAGGTAATTAATTCTAATTAAGAAATACAACACAAAGATAACTTAATACAACCCTCAAATAGACATAAAGATAAAAACACCTTTCTTATTCCATATGCAAGAACAAACACATACAAGTTTTCTTTCTTTCTGTCCGGTATACGGGCGTGGAATGGGTTGCCTGAAGAAACCAGGAAAGCCAACACTTTATCATCATTTAAAACTCTAGTAAGAATACAGGACTAAACACAAACCATAGAAATACGTAGGACGCAATAATCTTCTGTACAGAATGAGCGTCCGTAACATATAAGATAAGATAAGATAAAATTCATAATTGAAAATGTCTGCTCAGCTCACACAAGTATGTCGAGCTAAACAAGCTGAACGTTTTCGTAACAAATGTCCGAATGTCTTCGAATCACTCTTTATAAAGGCAGCTGACTGTCAAAGTCAAGGAAAGAAAATAATTGTTGTCTGCTGCGACATCGAGCATCAGTATGCAGCTCAATGAGTGCCACCTGCAGATTGTCTGAAGTATGAGGATCTACAGGGAAAGGTGAAGATTATTTTTTTTAAAATATGTTTTTCTTTCCAATAGTTGCAAAGTCATGAAAGCGTCATGGAAATTCATCAGCCATGGATGATATATCTACAACTTACATATGCATTAGTTCATTGAAGTTTCTTTCTGGAAAACTTGTCATGATTTCCTGTAGTGAGGGGAAATGATTGCCGGTTTTGTCCCGCGGGCTGGACTTCGGACAACCCTGGTGTACATGCACCACTGGTGACGCGGACTCGTACAAAGACCATGTAAAGGGTGCGCACATCTGACGGGATTTTAAAGAAAAAACTACTTTTCCATAGCTAAATGTGAGGCAAGTAAATAAACAACAGGCGTAAATTGACTTTTTCCTATCAGGCAGACCAAAAAAAAAAAAAAAAACGATAGACGTGCTATTGCACTAAGCTAGCTCTCCAACATAGAATCACGTAACTTACAGAGACACACAAAAAAAAAAAAAAAAAAAAAAAAAAAACCGACACTTAGATTCCTTACTCTTTATAGCTTAACAAACCTATTTTTTGAAATTATAATATCTTAAATGTTCCCCTTCTCGTAGTAAAACTAGATTTCGACTAGTGAGAGAGAGTGGGCCAAACAGCTGCTAACTCTTATTGCTGGATACAACCACCCACCCCCACCCTTATTTCATTGTCATTTTAGTCAGATTCGAGATGGGTTCACCAAGATTTTTATAGTGCTTATGACAGTACCGACCCAACTGTAACCTATAAACTATAAACAGTCACTGAAATCTATACAACAGTAATTCTACAGAAACTAGCGACAACTTTTTTGTGTATGGTGCCATGCCATGGACATCACAGGCAATTTTTCCTATAGGAAATTGGGTTAAAAAAAACGTCTAAAGTCTGCCTGCTAAATTTCAGCTCGATTTGATCAAGGGAAATGGTTATGAAAACATTTTTAACATAGTGCGCACCACGAGACAGATTATAATTATTAATTGTTTATATTTATAGATAGGGAATGTATTTTTAAAAGTATCGTCCATATAATACGCACCGCACAGCACATAGGGAAAGTATTTTTTAAAAATGTTGATCAATATATTACACACCGCGACACTCGGGCCATATAAAAATAATATTCTACGTAGAAATAAATAGAGATAATCTAAAAATTCATTAATTTAATTGCAATATATTCGATCGATCTGAAATTTCGATACATTATTTTTATCGTCGGCACGAGTCTGCCTGCAAAATTTCAGCTTGCTAGCTTACGAGAAGTGGATTAAAACTCTATCCAAAGTTTTTTTGGGCAAACAAGCAGACTACCTTATTGATGGCTCTAAAAATGGATGATGTGCAACTTGCACATCAATTTGTTCGATTGCACACGGACCAACGAATCTTAGAAAAAAAAATGGTTAAGGCTTTTTTTTTTTCACAAATAAATATAGAAGTTCTTGACAAAGCTAAAAAAAAAAAGCTTAATCAGTCTGAGAAGTTGTTATATTTATGAGAGGTTGCGTTTCTAAATAATTTGTATATGTTCCGTAACCCTCACTATTTTTTAAGGATCCCTTTTTTCCCCCTCTTGTAAGAATGGGTTTCCCCGGGCACCTTTTATTAGTGTGACCCCGTCTGGTGCTGCCCTTGATGGCACTGTAATGGACACATCTTCTTGGAACAGGGGGGGGGGGCACCTCAGCCTGCAACTTGCCGGACTGAGTTGCCTGGGGCCCTCTTTTAAAAAAAAAAAATATACGCTTTGGTGGGTGATTCCTTTATGGGGGATGCCCTTACATCATTGACATTAACATTGGAGGCCGCGGTGGTCGAGTGGCAAGCGCACTCGACTAACGCTCCGATGGTCACGAGCTCGAATCCATGAGAAGCCAAGGACCTGCTGCCGGGTCCCAGGGCGTCCCCGAGCCCTACCCAGCCCCAAAAGGGCAAAAGAGGCGGGGCAGTGCGTGGAACCCTCAGCCGTGGCATGTGAAAGCTGCATCACTTGCCAAAAAAAACAACTGCTGCGTTGCAGATGGTCTTGGCTGCAAATCCAGAAAATACAGCAGGCTGAAGTCGGAGACCACGGGCCAATTGGCGCAAAACTCGTGGTACGCAAAACTCAATATTCAATATTGAGAACGAAGAAGAAGAAGAATTGACATTATTATTATACAAGCAATAAGGCCCGTCCAAGTACGCTGCACAGTCATTTCGGTGGCATGTTGTACCTCCCCCCCCCCAACGCCTGTCTCGACCGGCCATACATGTGTATCAGTCAAATATATATTTCATTTTATTAATAATAAATAACCCGTAAAAACAACGTTTTTGACTATAAATCCCAAAGCATACCGCTCAAAATAAAGTCTTGGAAAAAAATGCTAAAAAATAACTCGTTTTGAACGTCCGCGTGAATTTGTTCAGTAAGTAAATTATATTCTTTATTTTTCTCCGCTAGTGATTAGCTGTAGGAGTCTGTAGGAGTTTATCGCTACGGAGGACCGGACAGAACGGACAGAAAATTGCCTTTCATTTTTATAACAGTTGTTTTTGTTATTGTAACTATTATTGTCATTGCTAATACCGCAATCAGTGGCGTAGCTAGGAATTTGTAAGGATTTGAGGGCCCGGGGGAAGTAATGTCCTTAAGGGGTTCAGATACATGGCGGTGGCGTATTATTTTCACGTTAAAAAATATGACACTAATTTGGGGATTCCTCTCAAGTGGGAGCCGGGGGCTTTTTAGTTTGGACCCCTCTCTGCCCTCCATAGCTACGCCACTGACCCCAAAAGTAAGTACGGTAAATACGTAAATGATTAAATATTATGAATATTTGAATCATTCATTTTACAATTTCTTGTTAAAATTTCTCCCGCGAAGTGCCGTTTTTCTTCCCTTGTAAATTCTTTCTTTGAACATTATTTTTTGAACTTATGTTGTTCATTTTTATTGAGAGAGGGGGGGTGGAGATACACTTGCACGCGCTGGCCCCGGTCAAACAGCTTGTCAGACTTCTGGAACCACGCAAAAATTTACGGTTGGCTGGAGATGATATAATATCTTCGTAAATCAAAACTTTTTTCGAAATAAATAGCAAAAAACTTGAAAATAAACTGGCCCTAATGGGTTCGAAGATCGATCACTTTTGGAGCCATCGATAACCGATGTTGACGGTGTGGAAGAAATCTGTGATTAAATGGCTGACTTCTGCTGCGCGACCGAGACAGACGCAGATTTAATGCATGCGTTTCAACAACAAATCCCCATGGAGAAAAAAGGTTAGGTATACGGCTTCGGTGGCTAAGCGCTTGAGACAAAGACACCGAGAGAAATGACAACTCTCAAAGTGTCCTCAGCAACTGGGTCATCGACTGCGGGGGTATGGTGGTGTGGTGTCTGTATGGTGTAGTGTGTGATGTGTGTGTGTGGTGTGGTGTGTGTATGGTGTAGAGTGTGATGTGTGTATGGTGTATTGTGTGACGAGAGTGTGGTGTGGTGTGTGTATGGTGTATTGTGTGACGAGAGTGTGGTGTGGTGTGTGTATGGTGTATTGTGTGACGAGAGTGTGGTGTGGTGTGTGTATGGTATAGAGTGTGATGTGTGTATGGTATAGAGTGTGATGTGTGCCTGTGTGATCATTGATGAGGTGGTGTGGCAAAGCGCGAGTACCATAACGGACTCCCCTTATAATAATAATTAGTAAATCAGGTTTATATCCCCGGCCCCATTGGTCCAACTGGTCAACCTTGGTCCACCAGTGGTGCTGTGGGCAGTATTGTTAAACTATAATATATCATTAGCATTGCCTATATCAGTATATAGACGCGCTTTTGGGTTCCCTGGATCCTTCAGTTTTAACTTTTTTTTTTGAAGAGAGCGGCGGAGCTAGAGAACCGGAAGTTAACGGTGAAATGAAAGGCTTTTAAATAACCTGTAAATAGCCAGTAACTTGTCTCAAGGAGGCTGTCTTGTGACGTTAAAATGCATAGTGAGCATGTCAAGGAGGTCTGTTATAGCTAATTAGAGAAGGATATTAGATGGATTTTAGACAACGTAGGGGAAATTATTTTACATAGCAGTTGCGTAGCTAGGAATATGTACGGGTTCGGGGGCCTGGGGAGGCTTAACTTCATTGGGGCCCCAACATGCGTGGCGATAATTTAATGTAAAAAATTCACTTACTTATTTAGGGGCCCCCTCAAATGGGGGCCCGGGGGATTTTCCAGTTCCCACCCTCCTCCCATTCCCATAGCTACGCCAATGTTACATAGACATACAAAATAAATTTGTGAAAAATCTCGCTTGTGGCTTAAAACCATTAAAAAATCAACTTGGTTACAACCATGCTATGAGCATATCAATTCAATTTAAGTCCTATTAATGTTATTAAAAAACAAAATAAAAAATTATAAACAAAACATCAACAGCAAAAATAAGAGAACAAAAACATATTTTTAAAAAATATAAGAGGAAAAAAAACTGTTCTTTTATCAAAGTCGCATGTCTTTTTCTTTTCTTTCATAAACATCCGTTAACTTTTTGTGGTCTCATTTTCATGTAAAAACAACAACAAGAACCGAGCATTGCAGTGGTTCATCTCGTGCTGTGCCCCATCCCTTGCAGTGGTTCATCTCGTGCTGTGCCCCATCCCTTGCAGTGGTTCATCTCGTGCTGTGCCCCATCCCAGCACCCCCTCTACCCCGTTGTACATCACACGTGCATGTCTAAGCAATACCACTAACCCAATTATCCAGCCAATAACCCAACCATAACCAGGTTTATATCGTGTGGCACAATATATGAGCCCTTAAGCAATCATAGCCTTTGGACATTACCCTTTTTATAACCCCTACTCCTATTTGCAACCCCTATCTCAATTTCCAACCCATGTCTCTATTTTTAACCCCTAACTCTGTTTCTATTAAAACTAACTATATTTCTAATCCCTAACTATATTTCTAATCGCTAACAATATTTCTAACCCTTAACTTATTTCTAACCCCTAACTCTATTTCTAACCCTTAACCTGTCAAATTCTTTCTGCGTCTTGGAACAGACCAACATAAGTATAGTATTTACAACATTCAGGCCGCGGAACCTTAGCGGAGCTCATGTTGTTGTAGCGGGCTGCTTGAATCGAGTCAATCAAGTCAAGAGGCTTGTATGTATTGCCGGTTAGTATGGCTCAGATTGTCTGCTGCGTACACAGACAACCAAGGGGTCCACTCAACGGTGTGGACACAGCTGTACTGCCTGGCCAGGTAATCAACGCAAGCCAGAGACTTTGACGTGAACACAACGGACCTTCCGCGGCTGGTACTTAACACTACGGAGTCAATAGCATTAATGTCACAAGTAGTATAAATATTTATGCATAATGCTCTGTCGCCCTCTGACCATCACGGGGCACTATGTTCTTTTGGCACTACGAAGACGGGGCATTATGTTATGTCGGCACTCTTACCACCACGGGGCATTATGTTATGTCGGCACTCTTACCACCACGGGGCATTATGTTATGTCGGCATTCTTAAAACCACGGTCACTATGTTATGTCGGTACTCTGACCACAGGTCACTATGTTGTATCGGCACTCTGACCACGGGGCACTACGTTCTTTTGGCACTCTGACCACCTCGATGGGACTATGGCAAACATCCCAAGAAGACTATGGCAAACATCCCAAGAAGACTATGACAAACATCCCAAGAAGACTATGGCAAACATTCGTAGAAGACTATGGCAAACATTCGTAGAAGACTATGGCAAACATTCGTAGAAGACTATGGCAAACATTCGTAGAAGACTATGGCAAACGTCACAAGAAGACTATGGCAAACATCCCAAGAAGACTATGGCAAACATCCCAAGAAGACTATTGCAAACATCCCAAGAAGACTTTTGCAAACATCCCAAGAAGACTATGGCAGACATCCCAAGAAGACTATGGCAAACATCCCAAGAAGACTATGGCAGACATCCCAAGAAAACTATGGCAAACATCCCAAGAAGACTATGGCAAACATCCCAAGAAGACTATGGCAGACATCCCAAGAAGACTATGGCAAACGTCACAAGAAGACTATGGCAAACATCCCAAGAAGACTATGGCAAACATCCCAAGAAGACTATGGCAAACATCCCAAGAAGACTATGGCAAACGTCACAAGAAGACTATGGCAAACATCCCAAGAAGACTGTGGCAAACATCCCAAGAAGACTATGGCAAACATCACAAGAAGACTGGCAAACATCCCAAGAAGACTATGGCAAACATTCGTAGAAGACTATTGCAAACATCACAAGAAGTCTATGGCAAACATCACAAGAAAACTATGGCAAACACTCTCAGAAGACTATGACAAACATCCCAAGAAGTCTTTGGCAAGCACACTCTTTAACTGGCGAGCATATCAAGACTCATGCCTAATCGGTCTACCGCCAAATACCCATCTACACCAACAAGCTATGTACCACAAATACAACGCTGCGCCAACATATGTACCACCAAATTCAAAGCCACACCAACTCCCAATATACAAAATTTAATGGAAAAGACGTAAACAAGGTAAAGGTTAGCCTGACCGGACGTAACAAAACAGCGGACGTTTCGGCAAAGAGCCTTTATCAACGAACATACAATACACAAATAAAACGAAAATAAAGATAAAAAATAAAATGAAGAAACTTAGCTGCGGTGAAATCCAAAGTGTCCAAAAAAGTGAAACTGAGAGATAACAGAGCGACTTTATATAGAAAAGCAGAGAGTGAGCGGGGTAAACGCCTAGGTGGTCAAAGAAAAGACAACATTCATCCCATGTGGGGCGAGTGTACCGTGATTTTCTATTAATCTGTTTTCAATCTGGACCCGCGTGGGCGTGTTTGTGCACGAGACAATAGCCGTGGCTGCCAGGTCCTTGACACCCATATGGTCGCGTCCATTGAAGTGACGAGAGACGGGACACTGTTTATCTTGTGTAATCGCCCTAATATGTTCAGACATTCGGCACGACAAAGATCTTCCCGTCTCTCCTATGTATTTCAAAGGACAGCGCTTACACACAATGGTGTAGACAACATTGCGGCTAGCGCAAGTGAAACCATCCTTAATCATAATAATAATCATCATCATAATCATCATAACTTCCCTTATGGAAGTTTATCTGTTCGGCTTGCACAACAAAAGGACATGTCTTACACCGAAGTCGGCCGCATGGTAAAGTACCCAGATGGTTGGGTGATGTGGGGAGGCGAGTGCGAACCAGAAGATTACGTAGGTTTCTGTCCCTCCTAAATACAATTAGGGGTGGGGTGGAGAATATGTTGTTCGTCTCAGGGTCCGCAAGGAGGATAGCTCGGTTCTTCAGGAATATTTCTTTGGCTTTGATGTTGTGTGGATGGTAAGTAAGAACCAGCTTGCTCCTTTGGTTGGTATCACGGGTGCGTGGTAAAAAGTCGTCGGCACGAGTGAAGTTTTTGACCCGCTGAAGCGCATGTTGAAGTGTGGCTTCAGGATATGACCTTGGTCTAAAAAACTCCACCATTTCCAAAGCCTTTTCCCAAAAGTCCTCCTGAGATTGACACAGTCTACGGAGTCGAAGAAGTAGAGAAAAGGGAATGGAGACCTTACAAGTTTTGGGATGAGAAGAAGGGTAAAGAAGATAACAGTGGCTGTCTGTGGGTTTGAAGTAGGCCGAAGTGAGGAGGCAGTTTTTCTGGAGAGTTACAGTGGTGTCCAGGAAATTGACAGAGAGTTCAGAAATTTGGTAGGTGAACCTAATGGATGGGTGGAAGAAGTCAACAAAATTAATAATAGTGTCCAGTTCACTTCTCTCCATATTAGTCACCCCGATACCATCATCTATGTATGTACCTCTTGTAGAATTCAATCCAATATACAACCAATGAACAACTGCGGAGAGTCAGCAAATTCTGCACCATTGCCGCAGTCCGGAAGGCACGTGCTCTAAACCCCACTGGACCTCCCATTAGAATGATTGATTGGGGTTAGTGAAAGTGTTTGTGTTATATTTTGAATAATGTTGTGTCAATTGCTAATTTGATACGTCCTACTGTTGCAGCAATCAAATTGAAATAACTCAAATATAACAAACTCCCATATATTCAACGTTCATATTGTGGCTCGTTTTTGAAAGCGACCAAAAAATAATTTTAAAAATAATAACTAGCAAATACAAATTCCCACATTCAAAAAGTACCGGTACTCACCAGAATTTCTAAAGGGAAATAAATCTTTTTACCTTGCATAAAAATCATGTCGTCACATACTTTCTTGTCTCTCCTGAACTACGTTGCATGATATCCCATTGAGAGAAGGCAGCAATCCAAATATCTGTATAATATGAATGTATAACTTTTTAAATATTTTTTAATCATTTCTTTTTAATCTAAAAAAAATAATTTAAATCTTTGAATAAAGCTAATTTTCGCCATTAGAGTTTGTGTATAGAAGTACAGTGACAAATAATGTCAACTCTTTAATAGTATCTATGCCACCTTGTTACAACAGCGTCCAAGCGATTCAACCCTGTGTCATGTCTATACAACAAAATATTCCGCTGTGTTTATTTCCACTAATCTCAGACTGTACCTCAGGCTGGTGGAGGTCGACGTCCAGGCGAGATGTTTAACTTAAGAAGTCAGTTGTGACGCTGTGATACACAGTGAGGGGTGACACTATCGAATGCCTGGGATAAGGTCTCTTTGACATGCACTTGCCAGAAATCGAAACTGAGTGGCGTTGTTCATAAATGTCCAATGGAGAAGAGGAAAGCACATTCTGGTAATTAACATTCTGGAGATTGTGAGAAGCGGGGAAATGCTAAGAAAACACTGGTCGAGCTAGATCCCTTGGACGGTCGACTTGACCTTATTAACACAGGTAACCTGACCTCATTAACTCAGGTAAGCTGACCTCATTAACACAGGTAAGCTAATGAAACTTTTCTGGCACACCATAAGAACAGGTAGAAAGTTTTGATGTGCCACGACATGTACTCAATGATATAATGCATTTTATGACGAAAATTGAAAGAATAGGTTAAACTTAGCTACAGTGGTTTAGCTAGGGGGGTGGGTGGGGCTTTGCCTCTATTGGATGGGGGCTGCATACATGGCAGTGGCATTGTATGTAATGGAAAAAAATTCTGACACCCCTTTCTGTGCAGAAATTTTGTGCTGCTAACTAACATTCTTTTCCCTATAGCAATGTCTACCGGTCGTATACCATTGTCAATGGATAGATCATGTACACTTTCCTTGCCAATAGTTGGCATAAAAACCTTTTCTTATCCTATTTTTGCATTGAAGTCTCCAGTTACTCTTTTAAATATTATGTCGTGGTTTCTCTTCGTAGATCTTCTCCGGTGTCTCATACAATGATTCTTTAACCTGATCTTCAGTGGGAGCATTTACATTTATGAATGTTATTAATTGTTATATCGAACATTTTATATTCGCACATACAAAGCACACAATCTTTTATTTTCTGGTTTGAACCATATGACAACACTTACTGCGTTTTTATGGCAAATTCTGTTCCAAGTGTGGTTGTTTTGTTACCACTATAAACTATAAAATATGGCGTATTCTTTTGTTTTGAGAGTTTTTCCATCGAATTATTTTGTTTTGAGAGTTTTTCCAACAAATTATTTTTTTGAGTGTTGTTCCATCGAATTTCCTGTAATGCAGCAATCTATGTTTTATATTTTTCCAATTGGATTACAAGGTTGGATAAGGCTCCTGCTGTGAACTGACTTAGAACATTCCAAGTCACAAACTAAATTTTAAAAAAACGTCAATATATATTCATAGTTTGTTTACTATTTATATAAGTCCATGTTTTATTCAGTTGCTTGGCTAACGTACCGTTGATTTTTTTTGAACATGTCCGGATTGTTAGCGCACAACGGTCTCAGTGGCTGCCCCTTAGCTCTAATTTTTGGGGTAGCGTTCCCTTTCCTTTCAGATTCTTTCTGCGTCTCACACTTGCAGGGCAGTAGGCTCTGACTTTTGTCCGCCCTCGGGTATTTTATTTCCATGGTACTCTCCATCTCTGGTGGCTTTCCACTATCCGCCACGCGGGGAGGCGCTCGATGGCACATCAGTATCTTCGCACGAGTTTAACTTTTTAGTGTACTCCTTAAATACTATTTTAAATAGTTGAGAAACTTCAACTCTCATATACTAATATCAGATTGAACATCTTCCTTAAGTGATACACAAATAGCCCCCCTTCAAAAATGTATCATTTTCAAATTTAAAAAAGCACTCCTAATCAAATAATTATCATAGTTAATTCGTGAATGGTTTATCCATGTATGAATATATCAATAAATTTGACATACATCATAAGTCTTGAGTTATATTTGCCTATTTTTATGAATTCTTTAAAATAAAAATAAAACTACTACATTTTGTTTGGTTTTAATTATTAAATATGATAATTTGTATTAGCATTGTAATTACTGAATTATTGTACCTTAATCTGTGTGGACTTTACTTACGCATCAGAAATAAAATAAAGATGTCATTTTAAAATTTATTGTTTATATGTAGATCAATTTTTCGGTCAATTTATAAATCAAAATAATTATTTTATGTGCATCGTGTAACCATGACAATATGATATAATAGATTTAAGTTTTAAACATGTCGTTTGATAATAATAATGCTGAAAACAACTCACTGGGACTTGGCGATAATTCTAAAAGCTTTTGGTGTAATTGATGCTACTTCCAATCTCAGTCTCAGCTACTTCCCCTTGCATATTGGACTGATGACGCAATACGCAACTAAACAATGTTTGATGACTCAATGTTAAGACATGGCAAACACTTTTTATTTTGTTAAAATTGCTATTCTTATACTTTTCAAGTCATTGGATAACATGCCTGTAACTTTTCGTATCTTCTGATAGTCGGAGGTCGTAAACGGCAACATCTCATCCTGTGTTAGTGTTTTTGTTCGGTGTGTGTGTGTGTGTGTGTGTGTGTGTGTGTGTGTGTGTGCGTGCGTGCGTGCGTGCGTTCGTGCGTGCGTGTGTGTGTGTGTGTGTGGAATCGGTGCTAAGCTTCTGCTTATTCCTAAGATTTATCAATGTCCTGTCAGGGAACCCAATGCTCTCTGTTAACTCTGCCGTGATCTGGACGACAGGGAACATACGCCAACAGCTCTGACAAGGACCAGCTACAACATGAACATACGCCAACAGCTCTGACCAGGACCAGCTACAACATGAACAGACACCAACAGCTCTGATCAGGACAGCTACAACATGAATAGACGCCAAAAGCTCTGATCAGGACAGCTACAACATGAACAGACGTCAACAGCTCTGACCAGGACCAGCTACAACATGAACAGACACCAACAGCTATGATCAGGACAGCTACAACATGAATAGACGCCAACAGCTCTGATCAGGACAGCTACAACATGAACAGACGCCAACAGCTGTGACCAGGACCAGCTACAACATGAACATACGTCAATAGCTCTGACCAGGACCAGCTATAACATGAACAGACGCCAACAGCTCTGACCAGGACACACTGCAACATGAACTGAGTGGGGGAAAACTGGATGTTGAGTTTCATGCTGCTAATTGACAGACCCTGTCAGTTTCCAGGTTAGAGACCTTACTTCATCACACTAACAAGCTTTGTGGTCATATGCTGGAGTCAGTTTCTTCAGAAAAGTAACTTGATGTTACTATACGAATAGAGGTTTGTTGGGATAAACATATTGACAACATGTGCAGCCAAACAGCACCACATAAAATAGGGTTTCTAAGCTGAAACTTCAGGATCGGAATCTCCAGGGCAAAGCTTTTGTTAAGCCGATATTGCATTAAGTGTCTACAGTCTGGAACACATACACCCATAGGACCATAAACAAATTGGAGGCAGTCCAGTGACAGCCAGCACGCTATGTCCTGAGCAGGCGCAGAAACACGCAAATTAACAGATTGTTAGATAAGTTTTGCGTGGACAACACTGAAAGACGGAGACAACTGGCCAGGCTAACTTGCTGTTCAAAATAAAGTAGGGTCTAGTTTACTTCTCCGGCATAAGGCGAAACGTATACCACACCCGCCTAAACAAAGACGAGGCAATGATAGGCAGCTCCGGCTAAAAAAAGTCATTAAGAACTCAATACAGGAGTTGATTGTTCCAGCCAAGAACAATTAACGACTGGGGCAAGCTTCCAATGGAATCATTTGAGGAACAATAACTGACGTAATAATTTTTTTATACGCCTCTTGTTCCCCAACCTCCTTTCACCAATACTCCGGTGAGCAGTCCTACAAAGTATTATATTCACGGGCATAGTTACAAGACCTCAACATTCATATGAGCCATTATGATAAGCTCGAAAAAGAAGAAGAATGAAAAATAGATGTTATAGGTCACAGAAATATCCTTATCCGATTCCTATGCAGCTATATCGTACCTTTTAAATGTGAAAAATGGGAGCTAATAAATGCGTCAGCCAGTTAAAAACAAGGAAAAACGTAATCTTCGAGTAACATGCATTCAGGTTTAGGACGAACATTCAAAACTAGATACGACCTAAGGCGTAGCATACGCCGCAGTCTTGCTGAAAAGATAGAGCAGAGAATGGGGGAGGGGGAGAACGGACACAAAAAGCAGCACAAAGAAATGAAAACAACACGAGTGAACTATGGGTTTGAGGGACCACCGACGCATTGTTGGTCTCGAGACATGCGCAAGGCTGTTGTTGTTATCTCCCCCCTCCCTGCACCATCCTTGCTTGAAAACCATAAACTGTGATTGGTTCATCCTAGCGAGGGTCATTCGTCATGCTTATTTGCCAGAGTCTCGTGGTTCTCCCAATTTCTGGTGAATAGTATGTATAGAAATTCACTCATTTTACAGATGGACCATATTTAAGGACAGATTTTTAAAATTAAAATTGGAAAACCATTTTTAATTTTTATTTATTCTTTTTTTTTTTCAAAGTCTAGCTAACCATTCAGTACAACTAGGACCTTGTTGTCATTGTTAGTGTCCTTTAAAAAAAAATATATATATAGATCTATATATATATATAATATTATTTTTCTTTACTATAACTTATAGTATAACTATAACCTCTTTTGGACCCTTGCCTGATTTTTTTTATATTAAGGAAGAAGATATTTATTGAACGCTGAGATTGGCCTTATTTCACCACTTTTTTGTAGAATTTATACCAAGTTACCATGGCTATGGCATTGTAATAGTTGTTATACTTTACGGAAGCCCTGAAATGCAAAATTTAATTATTTTAATTCCTTTCTCATTACTTATACTGACTTTATTTTGCTCTTCAATTTATGTTCTCATTTTGTACCGTACGATAAGAGAAATTGACATACGTTTGTCTATCTTATCATTATCAGATTTGATTATAATCATTATAAAGAATTCAACTATTAAAAAATAAATTAAATATTCTAGTTTGTTTGAGTGCACATTGAATGTGTTTTGTAGTTTAAAACGATAAATGTATGCTTAGCAATCATTTGCTATTTTCACGGGCAAAAAAAAAACAACAATAACTTCCGTTGTCTGTTCAGCCCAGCCCACTACATTTTCGCAATGAATCTAAATTTTATAACGTATTTTCGCTTTACACTTGCACTGATTTATTAATATATTTATGAGATTTCAAAGGACATAGTAATTTAGTAATTGTTATTAATTTCATCAACGTTGCCATTACCGATTAACTGCCCTAACTACAATTACTAATTACTATTCAACTAAGAAGACAACTACTGAACTAGCTAGGCTAGGGCAGGGGCCGAGTAGGCTGAGTAGGGCTAGCCTAGCTGCGTCTAGCAGTAGCGTAGCACTAGTGGCTAGTGGCTAGCGTAAGTAAAAGACTTTAAGTAGTAAAGAGTAAAAGACAAAATTTAATAATTGTCAATACTTGAATATGTGACTAGCCCTAATCCCTAATGCCAACTTGTCTAAATTTGAAATCACTCATTCATTCAATCATTGTTGTAGTATTATTCATCACTTTATTCTACATATAATACTATAATATATAAACTATATAGTTCTATAGTCTACAGCAGGGGCGGATTAAGACTGCACGGGGCCCTGGGCTGCAATCAAACGGGGGCCCTATCCAGCCAGCATTCTTAAAATAAAATGATTGTTAACAGCTAATATAAGACTGTAACTAAATTTTAATAAAGAAAAAAAAACGAACAAGAAGAAATAACTGATGTGTTCGCGGTGGTTATAATTGAGTGTGAAAAGAAAAAAAAATATATGCCCTTGCTGGGAATGGAACCCGACACCGGTAGCCCCACGAGCATGTACTTTACCCACACGGCCAGCGGAACTTCTCGAAAATGGGAAATTTTAAAAATATAAACTTTATTTTATATCATGCGAAGTGAATCAATTAAAGTTTTTCGATTATTAGGTACTTTCAATACTATCATGTCTGAACGAGATAAGTTGTATAGATAGTATTAATTAATTTATTATATTTTCAAGGGTTCGTGCAAACTTTTGTACACTTTTATTATAAAATATAAAAAGTTTGGGGGCCCCTAAACCGTCGGGGGCCCGTGGCTTTAGCCCGTTCAGCCCCCCCTTAATCCGCCATAGGTCTACAGTATAGTATAGAGTATAGTTAGACTATAGTAATATAGACTATAGTAAATAAAAATTATAGTATAATCAGACTATAGACATAGACTACATGCCACTATTAATTTATTAATCATTAAAATGTCATTATCATTGATTATTATCATGTCATAATGTTGAACATCATTCATTCACAACAATGAAAAAACAAGTCTTTAAAATAAAGTGTAAAATAAAATAAAAAAGTCACTTATTTTGCTTGTACTAAAAGTAGTAAAACTACATTTACATAGTTTATTCTATTCACTCATGCCATGGGCCATAGGCAATACGAATCTATCACTGTCAAATTAATAATGAATAATTGACCTAACGTCAGACTAAATGAGATCATCATACAGCCTCCCTGAGTAGCATTGGCATAAGGCATAAGACTTTTTGTCTTTCATCAAGAACTCTAATGAGTCATAACTATAAGTATTTTTTTTAGCTAATGGTCATCCATTAGTACTGCTAATGTTCATTGTAGGCTCAATGTTATAAGTACTTTTACTGGTTATAATTTAAATATAACTTTAAATTTTTACTATTTTAACCACCAGACTTGGTAAAATTGAATAGGTAAAATAACTAAAATTGAAGAAATTCAAAGAAAGCAGTAGCAATGTCCTGGGCTAGTGAATTAGCAGGGGAGTTGGTATGTCGACCTTTAGGACTGGTAGCCTTGACAGGGTTGGATACCACTTACAATGCTGTTCATAAAGCCATTTGGGATTCATTTTGTAATAATCGACGTTCTGACCGAGTTCCCCTGCAGTTCAAAGTTTGCAAAGCAGATCATGAATATCCAAAGTGCAAACAAAAGGTAAGCATTCCATGAAATCCTCAATATTAGTTATTAAAAATAATAGTGATTGTTGACATGATTAATTAGGTGATACAGCGCTATAAAAATTATCATTTTATTATTATTATTATTATTATTACTAACCATTCCCTTAGTCGTTATCATAAAATATCTATCCCTACTTGCAAAAGGCTATTCAATGCCAATATTGCTACACATGGTTCTTTTCTTATGGTTGTTGTAGAACAATAAATTGAATGTTTAAATGCTTGGTCAGCATTACTAACTGGTGCTTTAAATAATTTGCATCAAAATAACCATTAAAAAAAATATTTATTGGACAATAATTAAAAATTTATTTATTTAAGTATTTCAGTAATTAAAAAATTCTAATCTATTTTATTTTAGAGAACATCTTATGAATGGTATATTCCAAAAGGAATACTGAAAACTTATTGGATGCATAAGCATTTACAGGAAATACCAGCTGTTGTTGTGATTTTCTTTGATTTGGACTGGGATGAGCCATTGTGGAGAGAAAGACAGATGGAGTGTGCAACTCGTCTTGAAATTGTACGGTAAAATAAATTTTTCGTCATTCTATCGTCAAAACTTATATAATATTTACAGATCATTAAAAATGCATGTGTATTGAATAAAGAGATTTAGCCATGTTTAAATTAAAATTTAAATGTTATTTAAAAGCCACAACTGTCACAAAGTGTTTGTTATTTCTTAAATTTTTTCTACCAATTTCTTCCAATGATCAGAAACAGCCTCCAAGGTCGGAACACAAAAATAGCAGTTGTCCTCATACAGAAAAATGCACCCCTGCCCCCAGGTATGAAAAGAATAGAGAATGTATGCTCATAACTTGAGAACTTGTCAAATTATTTAATAATTTTTAAAGTGAAAACAGTTGTATTTTAAAAAATTAAAATATTCAATATTTATCCTAATATATTAAATAAAAGAAATTTACAAATTTTCCTATTCAATTCAAGGGGAGGACCTTATGGCAGCAGAGAGAGCAGTTTCTCTCTGCACGTCATGTGAAATATCTGCAAAGTCATTGTATGTTTTACCTCATACAGATCACTTGATAGGCTACACTATGAGGTGAGTTCAAACTTTTAATAAAACCTATATGGGTTTACCATACTTCTATAATGTTGTGTGCATTATGTCAATGAGTGTATATAAATCATAATAATTTCAGAAGTGTTTTTTTTACATACAAGAACACAACACATTATCTTTTCATCTTGGATCCTTAGATTTGTTTAAAAAAAAAAAAAAAAAAAACTCTAAAAGATGGTTTCAAAAATATCAATTGCTGAGATTTATTCATTTTTCTCTTCTTCTTTGTACAATTTTCAGTGGAGCATAATTAGCCATTAAACAATTTGAAAACGTGTTCCAGTTTCTAGCTATGTTTTTTTATATCCTTGTAAGGATCTCTTCATCTAGTCCTGTAGGATTTTCCTCATCTGGTTTATAGTTGAGAGGTCCATACCAGTTCGGGTCATATCTCTCTCATAAGACATATTCATTATCCACTACTAGTTACATAGTTCATAATGGTTTTCAGGTTGGAGAATGCCTTCTATGAGCAAGCACAAGCTTATTATCATCAAGAAGCTAGGAAAGTGAAGTCTCACAAAGATTTTTTAAATAAAACAACACATCAGGTAAACTCAAAGTAGTTGTTCAGATATAATAAGTGTTGATGAGTTTGTCAATTTTTTAAGTATTGATTTAAATGTTTGTAAATGCAATTAAAAATTACTTTTTTTTTTCAACTTATTAAACTTTATTGTAAAAAAACCCAAAACACTATTTTTTTCAGCTGTTGTTTGTGCGGCATCAGTTTAAAAGTGCTTTTTTCAATGAATTGAAGCAAGATTCCCACACTGCTATCAAGTTAGTAGTATTTTTTTTAAAAATCAATCCACCTGACATTTCAACTTATTTTTCAGACATTCTAAATTCTTTTAGAGTATTATTAAAAGCTAATGTATGAGTTTCAAATTATCCTTGACCTTGTCAAACTTGTTGAAACGATTGTCCCCTATAATTGTGCAGACACTACAAACAAGCCTATGGCTACATCCTGGACCTAAGGATGCATGACACAAACATGTTGGAAATTAAAACTGTCGCTGGCTTTATTAACTACAAGGTAACTAGGCGCTTGCTAAGCTAAACATATTACACTATTAATTCAGTTGTTTTTATTTCTTTGAAAGGTACTACTTTTGAGTCTGGCATTAGTGTGTTTATTATAGTTTAGTTTAAGAGCACTGAAAAATTGATTTAAATAGAAAATATGCACACAAAAAGCCACCATATTAGATTTCTCATTATTAACAAAATGAGTTTTTATTATTAAAATTTAATGGAACATAAAAAATTTACTCAGCAAGTAAAAACATTGTCTGAAGTCCATTGAAAGTATCAGTGATTTTTTTTTGGTTTGGTAGTCAACTATTATAATTATTTTGTGTTCCTTTATGTATCATAGTTACAAATTCTTGAACACTTAATATTTAGATATGCAGGCTTTCATTTCAACACAATGCTCCCCTGGATGCCATTGCTCAGTTTAGAAAACACATTGATTTCTTCAAGTCAAAAACTGGGATTCCAGAGCTCTCTTTTGAGCATAGTGCTTGGATGTCAAAACAGTGAGTTCATTTGTATACACAAGCTTGCAATTAATGTTATCTGGTCGCTGTTGCACTGGGCATTGAAGAAGTTCGACACATAATTAATTTCATGGATGTTTGTATTTGAAACTCAAAAACTTTGTGTGCACACACCTTTCATGAATCCTGTCACTTGTTGAGCATATTACTGAAATGTGATATGAATAACATGATGATTTAACAAAGCTGTTTAAATTACTATTGAAATGTGATGGGACTAAACATAATTTAATGAAACTGTTTAAATTACTACTGAAATGTGATGGGACTAAACATAATTTAATTAAACTGTTTAAATTACTACTGAAATGTGAGGGGAATAGACATACAGATAAAACGAAACTGCTTAAATTAAAATTTAAATAAACCCTAGAATTATTTAAAATTTATTTTGAATGCTTTCAATACTTCACTTTATAATATTTTGTCAAGTTGTTAAATGCGGACCCACCCACCATCCACCCAAGTTGACTCAAATTTATTTAAAACTTCCAAATGTGTACAGATTCCAAGTATTTGGTGATCTGTTTGATGAGGCCATCAAGCTAGGACTGACTGCCATACAGACCCAACATCCTGGTTTCTATTACCAACAAGCAGCCAATCATGCCATATTTAGAAAGCAGCTGTGTCAAGGTCTTTGCATGGTAATTTATCATATTCAAATTCCCAATTTCACTATTTGAAATTCAACATACATTTAAACACAAATAAGTTTCCTGGGGGCCTCTCTCCTATAATAAAAAGTTATAATTGTAATAATGAATTATCTTTGTAAGGTTTATTTTCAGTTTTGCAAGGTTTCTGTCGAATTTCAAATTTTACACAAGCTATTTTGCTGCTAACTTTTGAATTACTTCCTAACGAACTAGCAACCACAGGAGATGAAGAGTGCTGAAGTCCTAACAGATTACTTGGGACCTGTTGATTTTTATGGTCAAAGAAAATGGAGACAGGGACACCAAAGTGAGTCACTCTCACATAATTCTTCACATAAAATATACAATCAAATTTCTACTGATTTCTATTAGATTTGGGGCTAATAAAATATGTCTAAATTTTTATTTATATTTTTGTGTTTATTGCTTTGCCAGGTATTGAACCACCTGACCTACAGAGAGAAAGAGATGGAATTTTAGCTCTTCAAACCAAGGAGAGACAAGTGGATCATTCAGTGAGTGCACCTAAAAAAATAGTTTTGAAAGTTTGTATCATTTTTGTTTAAAGTAAACTTTTTAAAAAATTTGTTGTGGTTAAGGTATTAAGGTTATTGACAGCAATCAATTTAGAGTGGAAATATTGCATTTTGTTATTTTCCTGTTCAGTGGTTGATCATTCCTTTGCTAAGTAGCGCAGTAGCCCAGTTCCGCAAGTACAAGTCGCCTAGAATGAAAAGATTTTTAAGTAAGTATTAATTTTTTTTAAAAGGCAAACTGTTTCAGGCCCTGTTGTTGCTGTGAGTTAGTCCATAAATTTAAGAACCATTAAAAATTCAGCTAATTCTTTTTATTTTGTCAAAGTCAAAACTTGTTAACCCCAAGTCTCGCCTTTATTCAATGCTTTATGTTAAAGGTTATCTAGAATTAGACATACGTTTTTTAAAATTCAATTTTGAGATTTGGCATTTTTAGTGTTCTTACTTGTCACCAAGTTTCAATGATGTGTGAGAAAAACATTAAATTAATCTTTTTGTTTCATGATCTCCTCAGTGGTACAGATGGGCGAAGAGTACTATCATGCCAAGGATTATATAAAAGCTCTTATGTGAGTTGTGCTCTAAGATAATAAAAAACCTAAGTAACTTTCTACATTAAAATTTAAGCTAAGTATCTGAGCAAAAAATTAATTTGAATGTTCTCTCTCTTATCTGTTTAAAAAAAATATATATATACATTTCATTCTGAAACACCTGATCTATACAGTATAAGCTGTGAACTAAGTTAGGTAAACAATGAAAAATGTTTATAGTTCATGCCATTGAATACCCTCAAAAACTAAATCATACAAGATTTAACTAACTTTAAGAAACCAAACTGTAAAGTCTTTCTCTGCAGCACTCTTGATGACCTGTCAGATCTTTAACTAGTTTTATGCTGCTTTCTAAAAGGTTGCTGAACAAAGTGATGTGGGACTACCGAGGTGAGCGATGGTGGAAGCTGCTGACGTCTATATTAGAGATCTCACTGAAATGTGCTTATCTAACAGCCAAGGCTCAAGAGTATGTGGCCAACTGCATGGAATTGATTGGAAGATGTATCCTTTGTATTCCTACGCCAGCCATCACACTGCTCAAATACATTCATTAAAGATAGTACATTATTTACCTCAATGAAAATAAAATTCTTTTTAATATTCCTTACACTATTTATTTACTACCTTAATCGTTGTTAAAAGATTCCCAATGCAGTCATGATGAAAAAGTCAGAATTCAGATGAATTTGATTAGGGTCATGTCAGTAAGTACTACTACATTTAAACAATTATTGCGTGTTGTCTTACTTTCATCCTCTTTATTACCATGTTATTATTTCACTGTGTCATAATTTAAATGATTTTAATTCATTTTTCCCCCCTTTAATGTTCAATTTTTTATGAACTTTACCTCCACATTGAATTATCTCATGAAAGACAGGTTTTGTTTTCAAATCAAATAATACCAATATACTGTGAAAGTCAGGTTTTGTTTTCAAATCAAATAATACCAATATACTGTGAAAGACAGGTTTTGTTTTCAAATCAAATAATACCAATATACTGTGAAAGACAGGTTTTGTTTTCAAATTAAATAATACCAATATACTGTGAAAGTCAGGTTTTGTTTTCAAATCAAATAATACCAATATACTGTGAAAGACAGGTTTTGTTTTGAATCAAATACTACCAAATTTACTATAGAACCTTTCATAAAAAGCACCTCTCATAACGAGTAATTCGCATTACAAGCAAAAAAAAAGTTGATTAAGTTGCTCCCTTAACGAGCGAATTATTCGCATAATAAGTGACGTAGAAAGGGAAAGTCCCTTTTTCCTCGAAATTCATTTGTAAGACACTTCCACCTCGATGCATTAGTCAGTATGTGTTTACCACTCTGTTTGTTTGCGTATTGTTTTTCGTGTGTGATCATCCCTTTTTACAAATTTTGAATTCAGACAGCATTCATATTTCTTTTATGTGCTAAAATGTCTTTGAAAAAAACAACACAAGAAGACAATCATAATAGAAAAAAACAAAATTTTGAAAATGAAACGCAAAATAAATGAAAAGCAAGAACAAGGTGTTAGTGTGGATAATCTAGCGTGCACTTACAATCGGCCAATGTCATGATCTACACTTTTCTCAAGAACAAAAACAAAATGAAGGAGCTAATAGATGCTTCACAGGGAGTGTCAAGAATGTCCACAAAACGGTTACAAAACATTTTTGTCAAATTTGGAAGCATCTGTGTCACAAGCGTCCTAATAATTGTATCTGGAGCGCTTGCTCCAAGATTCATAAAATTACTATTACACAAGAAATAACAACACTGCTAACAGAAACAAACTTTAATGGCTACCTCCTTGCCACAACGGTCTACACAAAAACTCTCTAAACTTCTACACCCATTTTAATGACGTCAACAAAAAACAATTACTTTTGCACCGACTAATAACTTCAATAACACTAACATGACCACCAAACACACCACCATGCGAACTCATAAGTTACAAGGGAAAATCGGTCATCCGTGACAGTCTGCAAAAAACAAATGTCTTTGGACAGTTTTTTAGTTAAAATTGATTAATTATTTGTCATAAATTCAAATTTTTACTTACGTTCTTTGTTTCAAAATGGTGCCCCAACGACCCAGCGTCGGGTTAAGGGACAGTTCAGTTCAGTTTCAAATCTAAATTGCATTTCAGGTTGTTACACTCTTTAACAATTCATAAGTAATTTTATTTGAATAAATGTTAATACAAATTTTTGAAACATCAGAATTTTTTCAGCAAGAAACGTATTATGGAATTTTACATTGCTTGTATGGGAAAAATTTTTTGTCTGACTAGTGTTTTGGCATAAGACTCTGTAACGAATTAATTATGCTCGTTATTAGGGATTCCACTGTAATTATGCTTTGCTATTTTAAATAAAAAAGCCTTACAATCTAAAATTACAAGATACACAAACAATTTTTGTGGTTAAATCAATTAAAGCTTTATCAATGGATAAATACATATGTAAATATTTCGGTAAATAATAATAATAATAATAAAATGATAATTTATATAGCGCTGTATCCCAGCTATGAGCCGGGCTCACAGCACTTTACATGTAGATAACAATACATATATTAATTAAAGAAACATTCATATCATTCTCACTACATAAATGCCTTCATCAGTAAAACTGACTAAACACAAAAAGCTCAAATTAAATTGACATTATATATTATGATCTGACGCATACTATTGTTATTATTATTATTATTGTCTAACGATGTAACCTCTCCACAGCATGAAGCACCAGACCCTGAACCAGGTTTGGATCAAAGTTGTGTAGAAAAAGCCAGTTCCATCTGGACAGAGTTCCGTTCTAAGCCCACAATATTCACCATTGAGATGCATGGACTTATACCTTTCAGTGAGTTACTATCATCAGCCAACTCTTATCATGTTGCTCAGATGAATTTTTTGTGTATTATTCCATCTTCCACACAACTAAGTTATTTGACCTATGTATTCTGTCTTGCAGTTGAAACTAAAGCATGTTTTACAAGTGATGCAGTTTCAGCTGATCAGAAAGTCAATATTGAAGTTTGTCTTAGGTAAATTACCACAATAATTTCAACTCAGTGATATATTTTGTATCAATTAATTAAGAAGTATTTTGTGTTTTAAGGGAATTTATGCCCACATGATTTTTTTTGTATAGCCCTGAATCCAAATGATTTTTATTAAAGAGTTAATCTTAACTTAATTATTACAGTTTGTTCAAAATTGCTATCAAATATTTTCTATAGTTTTTGTATCTATTTACTTTTACTTTACAATTGTTTCCTTTAAAAAATAGTTAAATAATAACTGAAATCTATAAATTAAAAGGAATAAATATTTTGAAAGCGTATATAAGGATTGCATGAAGAATTGTTCTTTCCTATCATTTTAGAGTTGGCTGCCCTTTCCCAGTGAGACTATCAAAACTTTTGGTCCTGTTTACAAATCAAGTTTGTATTTATTCATTATTTTTTATTTTGGTACGTGTGGGGGGGGGGGGTACATACAAATTTTATAATAATTCTGTAAATAGTTTTCTTTCAATAATTCCTTTTCATGAATTCATATTTTAGAAATATAACACATATTGTGTTATGACGGACAGAATCGGCACATCTGGTGCATCAGCAAGTGAATTGGATAGTGGGGACTTGTATCTTAAACCAAATGAGCCAAGAGTTTTCTCCTTTTCCTTCTTACCACTCAGTGAGGATGTGGGCAAACTAATAGAGGTAGCTCAATCTTTATACTTTATAGAAAATATTATTTAACTCTTAATGCGTTAAAGCGCGATAATGCACGCCTCACCGTTATTACGAAAGCGCTGTAAAGCACGCCTTGATAGAACACTCTTTAGAAACAAAATTACAGAAAATAAAAATTCTTCAGTACGTGAAAGATGACGTATTCGATTTCCGGCAATGGCGGCACATTTCCCTCGCTAGTGTTATCACTCGAGTCACTGAGTTTTTTGGTGGTTTTTACAGGTTTTTTTTGAAGATGCGATTTTGCTATACTTTATTACTAAAATAATAGTACTAAACTACAGGTAAAAATAGTTTTAAACTCATTACGATCTTTTGGATACATAAAATAACCATCTTATCCAAACAGGTTGAAGTCAGTATAACAATAATAATATAACTGGATTTTACTCAATTCTTTTAATGTCATAACCGGTGGATCACAATTCAGGAAATTCTTACAGGACTGAGGCGGAAGTTTTCCAAAAACCTTATGGCACATTAAGAGTTAAAAGAGGTAGCTCATTCTTTTACCATTAAAGAAAAGATAATTAGACTGCGACAAAGTTTTCAAATAATATATGAGAGAGACAAACCAATTGTGTAACTAAAACAATGAACACTCATATTTAGTCAAGTATTTGTACATTAATAAAGCTTTACTTTTATGTGTATTTCAAATTTTTATTGGTAAAAGCAAATATAATTTTGAAATCATTTTTAGTTGGTTACATTTGCACTGTTTGAACTTTTTTATTTCGATTTTGTTAACTCTTCATACACAAATATCTTTTATTGCTTTGTTTATATATCATCATCAGTCTAGTGACCATTGCAGTCATTGTGGGGGCGCATGGACATATCAACAGATAATTCATTCAATCTCATCCCTGTCCATTCCTTTATGTTGTCAAGCCAGCTTTATCCGTTTTCGACCTCTTTGCTGGCCCCTTTTTACCGTGTTTTGAAGGATAATTTTTGTCAGGGTATCATGCCGCAGTACATGACCGAACTATGCCATCTTATGTCTCTTAATTGTTGTTATAATAATGGCTTCTTCACGACCCGCAATAGGTTTTATTTTTTTCCAGACATATATATTAGTCTTGTGTTCTAAATAGAAGATTTGGAGAATTTTCCCCATGCATTTGTTTTCTGAACGCAAGCAGCAGGCATTTAAAAACAATGATTATATGTAGTAAATAATTAATTAATGTAAAATTAATTTTCCTTTCAACTTTTTAGTATGTACATTATCTAAAAGAAGTTTCATCAAAAGTCAATAATTTATTAAACAAATCTGATCAGATTTCTTCCCTGGCACTAGAGATGGGTTCAGATACAGGCTGCTGTGCTGTTCTTAGGTGGACAGGAGGGGGAGGGGACAATCTCATTCAACCTGCTGGTCCAACCAGGCCAGTCATTAAGTCAACTGTCCCAGACATGCCTGTTGATTGGGACTCTTTTATTGTTAACCCAGCTGTTAGGTAAATTCATGAGTTCTCTGTTAGTTAATGTTGCAAACAATTCTCATATTTATGCTAAAGTAAATGTGATCATAGCATTAATGGCGTATAATTTAAACTTATTTAAACAAATAAATATACATCAATTACTCATCAAAACCATATTTTGTTTCAGTTTTTAATCTTGTATTATTGATTTAATTGCTATTTTGATGAAAATAATATTTTTTAAAGATCTTATTATCTGAAGTCTTAATTTTTGTTGAGTTGCATGCATGATAAACCTTTAAAATTATTGTGAATCAGTTTCCTTTTATTATTTCTTGTTTAAGAGTAAACCCACGCAAAGCTCTGCTGGAGGTCAAAGTTGAACATGAGCCCCCCTGCCTTTTAAATGAGATTTACTCTATGAAATTAATCATAGAAAATAAGGAAGACGGACCGATTCAGGGAGTTAGGTAATCAGTTTTATCCTATAATTCTGCCATTAAAGATGTTTGTTGTTAATTAATACATTTCTGAAATAATTTATTTATGACATTTTATATTTATTTGACTAATGTGTATGTCGAGGCATTCATTCTTGATATCATTGATTTACTTTGTAAAAATTTTAGAGTTTCTTTGGGGCTTCAAGAGACAGAAGAAAATCAAGACAATGCCAGTAAGTTACAATGACCTGAAACCACATTAATTTATATCATCAGGAAAAACAAAGAAAACATTGTGAACATGCTTGTGGTATTTGTGACAATCTCATTTAATGCATTTATAAATGTTTCATCTGGGCTATTTATAGGAGTGTTAGTTTTATTACTTACTAGCTGTTACCTAGAGAGTAACATTCATAAAAATCAGAGTTTTTAGGGTTTTTTTTTTTTACCATAATAAATTTCTAGTGCCAACTGAATATTTTTTTAAAATTAGGTAGGTTATTTTGTTTGTAAATGTATATTTTTCTTAGATCCCCCAAAATTTGAAATCAACTAGAACTATTGTTCCCACATATGAAATGAACTACTAGAACTATTGCTCCAACATGAAAAACAATGTACACAAACTATTTGTGTAAGAAGACAATAAATTTAAGCTTTATTTATGAACTAATACTAATAACAGTAGGCGTTTCGGCTAATGCCTTCATCAGTACAAGAACATTAAATAATTACTTACATAAATCTTAAAACATATTATATGATAAAAAATGAAAAGAAAGGAAAAACAAAGACACAGGATATATTCCAACATAAAATCAACTAAACCTATTGTTCCAACATGAAATAAACTAGACCTATTGTTCCAACATATGAAATAAACTAGACCCATTGTTCCAACATATGAAATAAACTAGACCTATTGTTCCAACATGAAATAAACTAGACCTATTGTTCAAACATGAAATAAACTAGTCCTATTGTTTCAACATATGAAATAAACTAGACATATTGTTCCAACATGAAATAAACTAGACCTATTGTTCAAACATGAAATAAACTAGACCTATTGTTCAAACATGAAATAAACTAGACCTATTGTTCCAACATATGAAATAAACTAGACCTTTTGTTCAAACATGAAATAAAATAGACCTATTGTTCCAACATATGATATTAACTAGAACTATTGTTCCAACATGAAATAAACTAGACCTATTGCTCAAACATATGAAATAAACTATACCTTTTATTTCAACATATGAAATTAACTAGACCTACTTTCCAACATATGGAATAAACTAGACAATTTCCACCAACATATGAAATAAACTAGACCTATTGCCCCCAACATATGAAATAAACTAGACCTTTTACTTCAACATATGAAATAAACTAGACCTATTGCTCCAACATATAAAATAAACTAGATCTTTTACTTCAACATGAAATAAACTAGACCTATTGTTCAACATATGAAATAAACTAGACCTATTGCCCCCAACATATGAAATAAACTAGACCTATTACTTCAACATATGAAATAAACTAGACCTATTGCCCCCAACATATGAAATAAACTAGACCTATCGTCCCCAACATATGAAATAAACTAGACCTACAATACAGCAACTCAGCTTAAACAAAATTATTTTCATGGTGATAATTATCAAATAATCCTTGCTCAGATTTTGCCAATTTTTGAAATTCTTATTACTTTAGAAGTGGTGGGGTTGCAAATATTTTATTTTCTAACATTAAAATCCAAGTTTTAATTTGCTTTTCAGCCCAAGTGAGTGCTGATATTTCAGACTTTGAAGATGGAAGTCCTGCCAATAGTTGCCAAACTCAACTGGGAACGCTTAAAAAGCACCAGAAGGTAACCAAAAGTTCCCCCTTTTTTAAATCCTTTATATTAACTTGTGGTGTCTGAGCCGTACGACCGTATGACCGACCGACTGTGCCGAAAAAACTTTGGAACGATTTTTAAGCCACTTTCTCGTAAGCTAGCGAGCTGAAATTTTGCAGGCAGACTCATGCCAATGATCAAAATGATGTATAAAAATTTCAAATCGATCGAATGGACAGTAATTGAATTATTGAATTTTTTAATTATTTTATTTATTTATTTATATCATGTTAATTTTTTGACATATTGTTGTGGTGCGTAATATGTTCAACAACCTTTTATGTCACGCAATAAGGTGCGCATTACATTAACATTACTTTTTAAAAATATATTCACGATCGGTGCTCATTATATTAAACATGTTTCACGAGACATAACTAGAATTTTGTATTTTCGGATTGTTTTGCCCTGCGTGTTATAATGAACATTCTTATAGTTATGTATCGTATTCAAGGATTTACAGTGAAAAACTTGTTTTTTTTGCAGGGTTTTTTATTTTCCAATTCTGCTGCTTTACTTCAGTATATAGATAGGTAACGTAATAAGTGGCATTTTTTAAATTTTGGCTTAAATTCCAAAATTTACATTTTTTAATTTACTGTTTAAAATTCCACATTTACATTTCTTTAGATCACCCAACAGTTTTTTGTCAAGTGTCTTCAATCAGGCACCAGAGCTATCGTGGCTACGGTGAGTTATTTGAGAAAAACAAACATACTTTTTGACTTACCCTAATTGAATGTCAAGAGTAGACGGAATCACACAAATTAGAATTTTGAAAGCCAGCCTCCTGATTTTGTTTCTCTTCCCCGACCAGGTGAGCTACAACGTGGGTGTTGCTGTAGGGAGAAACATGATAACCTGTGAATGTCAGGCCGAGGAGCAGATCTTTCTGTTAACTGTCCGACCTTTTGATGTGTCCATCAAACTGGAGTCGGTCAAGGTACACTGTGTTGTCCTCCCCAAGTGTTTATGTTCAATTAATGTTCAAGATTTATCCAGGTACACCGTGTGGCAATACTATTTGTACTTCTCAAATGTTTATTTTTATATTAAGTTTCAATAATTAGCAACGTACGCCTGTTTTGTAATGCTATCTGTCCTTCCCAAATGTTTATATTAAATTAAAGTTCAAGAATGTTCAAGGTACACCATGTTGCAAAGCTATTTGTTCTTACCAAATGATTTTTTATAATTTACACATGTTCAAGAATTCTTTGCTAATGTTGTGGACTCCATTTTTTTCTCTCCCACCGTGCAGAGGGCTTTGTTTTTATAACTAACTTGTAACTATTTTATGTGTTTCAGTTTGAGACCATTGAGGCTGTGCACTCTGAAGATCCATTCTTGCTGACCACTGACATTAGATGCTCCTCACCGTGGCCCATAGAGATGAAGAATAGCTCTGTCTCATTAGTGAGTATGAAGGGAGCCAGTTTCTATGCCACAACTTCTACTTTTAACAAATCCTTGCATCTTAAAATATTTTATTCGCTTGTGACACTTTGTACAAAATAATGAAGTATCATATGATTTTAGATATCCAATGATATCGTTTTTTTGCAAAAATGAGAAGCACCCAGAAAATAATAATGAACCATATTCTTAGCTTTGTTTAAAAGCTTTCTTAATGTATCTCATTTCCAGAGTGAATTTATTAGTACAGCATGTGATGACTATGAATCTCAAATAGCAGGAGGTGGGTCAAAGACAATTCAATTAAAAATACATTATTTTAATGTTTTTAGAATGAGTTGCCTATTTTGTTCACAAGCAGATGAATTATGAAACTTAGTTAACCAATTAAAATAAAGTTTAAATGTAAAGGATCCTATAGCAACATTCATTTAAAACATGTAGAAAATAAATACCAACAACATAGTAACATACATTGTTATTAGGGCTGCGGAAATTATCGATGAATTTCTCAATTAATCAGTAAAAAATTTATCGATTAAAATTATTTTAATCGATAAAATAGCAATTAAAATTAATGTACATACTTTAAATAACTGTACTGATTTATTAATAACCAATTAATAATTGCTTTTTTATGTACAAACTCCTCCATTTAAAAAAAGATTTTTAAAGGTAAACTTTAGAATAAGGTATTTTATAAGAAAAGTGATTTAAAAAAGGTTTTACTTTTAACAATAGCAACATTTAAATTATTTGACATTATAATCAACTACTTATATCTAAATCAAAACATGTCAATTGCCTATCTTTGTTACTTCCCTAGAAATTTTCAGTTTTATGACATCATACATCTTATTTTTTGCTTTGGCTTCGAACAAATTTATCAATTAATTATTCGGTAATTTTTCAAAAGTTAATGATTAAATTTAAATTAATCGATAACAGCCCTAATTGTTATATACATTTTTAAAAATATTTTCAACTGATTTGTATAAGTTTAATATTTATATTATTAAGAAATGTTTGAAAAACATGGTTGTTGTTTTTTTTAAAATTGTATTCAGTTCGACTTAACAAGTCTGATTGTGGAGCTGAATGTATATGTCTGGTGGCGTCCTCCTGCATACAGCCCTCTGTGTCCCTTGGAACATACACCTTAGAATGGAAGAGGTGGGGCTTAGCTGCACATTAGATTACATTGGTGAAAATGGTTTTTAGATTTTAATCAATGTAACAGCTAAATGCATAATTTGACAAAATACTTTAATTTTTATTGTGATAGATATAAAACATGATTGTTAATTGAAATTTAATTTCTTCTCTATGAAACTGTTGACCATTGTATTGGTATGAGGATGTTTTTTTATCATGTAACAAGGTGCTTGCCACCAAAACTTTTGTTCATTAATTTGTATTGATTTTGTCCATTTTCCACTTGTACTCTTTCATAAAACAAGAATCTATGCAGAGATTTTGTGGATCTGTTCCTTATGTTATTTTCTGTAGTCTCTGCTACATCACATCTCCTGTCATGAAGGGGATCCATTTTGCAAAAATTATGAATTGTTCATTTGTAATTATTTAATAGTTATAGATTTATTTTAATAGTAAAAAATTATTTTAAAACTTTGTGGAATTTGTATATTTTCATAATAATAAAAGCTACTTTTTAAGTAATAGATGTTATTTTCAAAATTTACTACAGAGTTTAAAATGTTATTTGATCAAGCAATTTTTTTGCATTCGGAATATTGAAAAAAAATAAAATCATATGAGCTAAATTTTCTGGAAGCTAAAAAAATGTCCACCAAAATCAAGGTGTTAATCACCATTAAAAGTATTTAAATTATCTTTACTTAAAAATGTCCAAATAACCTTGATGAGAAAGATTTATATTTTACTTTTAGAATAAAATTAACTATTTTAAAAAAAGCAGTCATTTTTATTTCATTAATTAACTTCACAAACTAAATTTTCCAATTGAATCACATCAGTAACATTGTTGGCAATAAACCAGGATTATGGTTAAGTCTAACCAAATGATTTCACTTTGCTTTTCATCCAGTTACGAAGGTTAAGCAACTGTGATATTTTTATTACATATTAAACCCAGTTGAAATAAAGGTAACACGGCTGTGACAATTTATTCATCAGGCACACCTCCAGCAGCAAAGACCTGCCTTACGTGATGACTAGCTTCCCCTTGCCAACTGTGAATATTGAACACATCCCTATTACAGTTCATGTGACACTGCCAGCGTTTGGGAGAGTCAAGACACTCCTACCACTCTGCTACTCTGTCAAGAACAGAACGCCGTATGTTCAGGAAGTTCAGATCAGCATGGAGTCCACTGATAACTTTATGTTTTCAGGCAATAAACAGGTAATATTAATTCAATTTTTGGAACTTATCAAATTAATTGACAGAAAGATATACCAAATTAATTATTTAACTCTTAATCTGGCATAAGGTTTTCGGAAAACTTCCGCCTCAGTGCCGTAAGAATTTCCTGAATTGCAATCAACCGGTTATGAAATTTTTAAAATTGCGTAAAATCCATTTACATTATTATTGTCATACTGACCTCATCCTTTAGGAAGAGAATGGATATATTATGTATCTAGAAGCAGAATTGAGTTTAAAACTATTTTTACCTGTAGTTTAGAACTATTATTTTAGTAATAAAGTATAGAGAAATCACATTTCCGAAAAAAAAACACCCCTAAAAACTTCCAAAAAACTTCGCGAATCGAGCGATAAGACTAGCGAAGAAAACAGCCGCCATTACCGGAAGTCGAAAACATAGTTTTTCTTGCACTGAAGAGTTTTTATTTTATGTAATTTCATTGCTAAAGAGAGTTCTATTGAGTCCCGCATTATCGCGCTTTGGTAAAAAACGGTAAAATTATTATTTATTTATTATTTTTTTAATTTTTGGGGTTGGGGGTTCTCCTCACACAGTCTTAACTTAATCAGTAACAGTGTAAAGCATTAGACATTTATAACCTGTTCCTTAGGTAAATACAACAGCAACATCAATTTAACCACATAGCCACCAAATCAACAGCGACATCAATTTAACCACATAGCCACCAAATCAACAGCAACATCAATTTAACCACATAGCCACCAAATCAACAGCAACATCAATTTAACAACATCGCCACCAAATCAACAGCAACATCAATTTAACCATATAGCCACCAAATCAACAGCAACATCAATTTAACCACATAGCCACCAAATCAACAAGCACACATCTTGCATAAAGCCTATTATGCTGTTGTTTACCTACCAGACTCATTTCCGTGTGCTGCCAAGTCAGGAGTACAAAATTCACTACAACTTCTTTCCTCTGGTGGCTGGCCAGGTGTCACTTCCCAGGCTGCATTTAGATATGATGCGCTACCCTGGCACCATGGATGACATCATCAATAAGATGTTGCCAACACATATTTTCATAAGGGTAACTAGGATTTCAGAAATATGCACATTCTTAGGTGAAAAAAATAATCTTTAGCAGTAATGTTCAAATTTGATTTCAAAGAGTATAAAACTTGGATATGTATGACAAACAGAAAATTCTGTCATAGTTTGTAAAGTAAAATAAAAATGTATGTTTTCCTTTTCTTTCAGCCGAATGGCAAGATACCTCCAGTTTAGTGTCCCAGCTTGCTGGTTTAGTCAGTGCAATAAAATATTTAGTTACATTTCAAATGTATGTTAAGCTTGAACTGGCTGTTAACACGTTTCTTTATCATTCCCTGATGTAAAGTTGTGTGTATTTTTCTTACACAAACATTTCTGTTTCCACAAGTGTGAGAAAAGAATGTGAAAACCAATAACAGGAACACCTCTACAAACTAACAGAAAAGCAAAAGTTTCAACCTCTAAATAAAACTAGATATTTACTTAACAATGAAACATAAATTTCATACATATGCATTGTCAAAAAATAACCAGGAAAGCAATTTTTTAAACACTCCCTTCTTTAAAAATTTTTTATGTTCATCAATATCCATTTCAAGTATGAATTGTATGTAGCTTGAATGTAATGTAATGTGTTAATGATAATGACATTCTGTGTGTTTCTTTAATTCAATGTATCATATAATAGATATAATTTTTTTAGCAGTAATCTGTTTTAAACAATACAACTAGTGTGGTAATGTTTACTTTCTTAAAACTATACCCCACATAGGAATTTCCTGATTGGTCTTGTGTTTGTTTTTATTGTTGCTAGGTTAATTAAGGACCAAGACGTTTCTTTTACAACTTCAATTTAAAAAATATGTAACACTTCCATTACAAATGGATTTCACTAAAAATTTCCATTACAACTTCATTTCAACAAAAATTGTCATCACAACTTTATTTCAACAAACATTGCCATCACAACTTCATTTCAACAAACATTGCCATCACAACTTTATTTCAATAAAAATTGTCATCACAACTTTATTTCAACAAACATTGCCATTACAACTTCATTTCAACAAAAATTGTCATCACAACTTTATTTCAACAAAAATTACCATCACAACTTTATTTCAACAAAAATTGTCATCACAACTTTATTTCAACAAAAATCCATCACAACTTTATTTCAACAAACATTGCTATTGCAACTTCGTTTCAACAAAAATTGCCATCACAACTTCATTTCAACAAAAATTATCATTACAACTTCATTTCAACAAGAAAAATGTAACCTTGTTCATTTTAATCTAGGATAAAAATGGGGTTGGGGACAGCATCAGGTTAACTTTGTAAACATTGTATTACTAAAACTATTTGCTCTGTATCTTTTTTGTGATTTATATCAATGTTCTGAATTGAATTACATCTAGTATTTCATAATCCAACCAGATTATTTAATGTCATTGTTCTGGTTCTAAGAAACTGAGCAAATAAAGTGTGTGTAATTGAACTCTAGTGTTGTGAGGCTTTTCAACTATGAAGGTATGGATTAAATACATTCATAGCCATTGTCTGATATTAGCAAGGCTTGGAATGGAATAAAGAGATTAAGAGCTAATGTTTGATATTAGCAAGGGTTGGAATAAAGATACTTAGAGCTATGTTTGATATTAGCAAGGGTTGGAATGAAGATACTTAGAGCTAATGTTTGATATTAGCAAGGGTTGGATTAAAGATACTTAGAGCTAATGTTTAATACTAGCTAGGGTAGGAATAGAGAGATTTAGAGCAAGGATTTGAATTTTTAAAAAATTCATACCCCAGGTTTATTTGCAAAGTTTGAAATAAAAGACTATCTGCCTTTGGTCTTCATATTTATTATGTTTCTTAGTCACATAATTTTTATACTGCTGGGTATGGCGACCTGGGGGGACATTAGGAGGAGGTGGCTCTCGAGTGGACCGAAAATTGGCATTGGTTGTTGAGACCATAACTTCAAAATATAAATAGTGGAAGCATGTGGTAGGCCAGTGATAGCGAACCTAGGCTATGGCACGCGTGCCACAGTTGGCACGCAGAACCTCATTAGCCGACACTCGACTTAAATATTACTTCCTTCATCAATGATCACAATAAAATGATACTATGTAATTTAAATAAGCGTTATAATATGTTCTTGAACGCTTCAATTGCTTACTTGTCGCATTATGCATGCCACTGGCACAGGGCCTTAGTCTAGCTATAAGTTGTAATGTTTTCATATATCGCCCATAGCAAAGACATACTTATTTATTGACCCAGTTTATGACATTTCAATTGTTTTGGGCAAGTCATATTACTTGTCACATGGCAAAGAATTGGTCAAAGTTGAAGCATCTAATGTTTGTTAAACGACTTCAAATTTATTGCAGACTGTCTGTGAATTTTAATGCTTTCATTGTAAACGCGGTGGTCGAGGGGTAGCGCACTCGACTGGCGTACCGATGGTCACGAGTTCGAATCCACGCGAAGGCGAGGATTTGTTCCCTGGGCCTGAGGAGTCCCCGAGTCACCCAGCTCTGAATGGGTACCTAACTAGACAATAGTTAGGCGGCTGGGGTAATGCGTGGAACTCCTTTATTGGTCTGTGGACGCAATTATCTTCTGCATAGAAGGAGAAGGAGCGTCTGTATATCTAAGATAAGATAAGATAAAGAAATTCCAATTTTCAGATTTAATTTAATCTAAGCATTTTGAGGTAACCTATAAACAGTGGCATCGCTAGGGGGAGCGGTAGGGGCGGGCCACCTCGGGTGACACCATCACGGGGTGACACCCAAAATGTAAAATTCTTTATTTTCCCGTTATTTGGCACTGGAAAACTTGGAGGAGTTCTATAGGTTAAGTCATGAGGGGGTGACACCATGAGCTACCGCCCCGAGTGACACCAACTCTAGTGACGCCACTGCCTATGAATAACTCTTAATTGAATTGGAATATCTTAAACGGAATGTACAAATGTAATATAAAAACGTGCAATTTGATAAGATAGCAGAATAATAAAGCCTAGTAGTTATTAGTAGGGAAATCAAGCTTATCCACATGCGCTTGGCCAAAATAAGCCCACTAGAGCCGAAAAGAAGCACATGTATACTACAAAGAGGTACCCGGATTAACGGTTACTGTTCAATATACTCAACAAGCAACCACAAGGTTTGGGGAAAACGGCAGAAAGGACTTTTGAGATACGAAAACATTTAAAAGAAAACTGCATGTTTTTGAAAGAGATCTCGCAAGTAGAAAGCTGAAATATTTTCCAAACCTTATGATGCAAGTCAAAACCATTAGATTCAATTTCCAAATAATTTCATGACAAAGTTGTTTAAATCTTATTTTTCAAAATAAAGTCTAAATGCTTATAAAAATGTTAAGATATTTTTCTCTAAAGTTAGCAAGAAGCATGACCCAATACAATGAAATTAGATTGCTGTGATGTTTTACGATTCAACGCCAAACGCAAATAGATCTAGGGATAATATCCGATAATAGAATTCGTTTCAGAGTTTCTAGGCAATAAATATCCATTGGTGTAGCGAAACGGGCGTAGTTTTTTAAGGGGCGGCAAATTAACTTCTAGGAATGGAGAAAAAATTAATTGGAAATTTTTATCCAAATAAATTAAATACTGAAATAATAAATAGATGAAAGAAATAAAGTTAATATACTATAATTCCTTATTGTTAATTAGCTTTAAAAAAAAAAAAAAACAAAAAAAAAAACGTGTAAATAAAGTTTAATAATATAACAGAAAAGACAGGAAAAAATTAATAAAACAAATAGTCTAAATGAACTTTATAAAATAGGTAAACATATATAGTATCAAAACTTAAAAATCTATATTGAATTAACGTCTTCTAATACTACTGAACTGAATAACCAAGGGACAGTAGTAGCATAAAAAGATGACATTGATGTACCTATAATGGATTCACGTTTGTCAGCCGCTCATCTTTTAATAAATTCCAATAAAACTTCAACACAATATTTATTATTTAATACTAAAATGCTTAACTTTTATTTCGATACGTTAGCATTTTAATTGAACCTTCTAGTTAAAGAATGGTGACGTCGCGTCCCGCGCTTGACATAGTGGGGGAGGTACGGGAGGCAAAAGAACCCCACGTGAAGACAATGTTGTATGGCACTTAAGAGATTAATCTCAGGCCTCCAGAATATGTGTTTAGTTTAGTTAAAGAATGGAAGAGAATTAATTATGGGCAGGGGCGTCGCTAGGGTTGGTGTCACCCGGGGCGGTAGCTCATGGTGTCACCCCTTCATGATTTAAAGGGGGACGTCCATAAATGACGTCACGTGAGGTTACCAATTTTCACTCCCCCCCCCTTTTTTCACCCGCGTCATACTTTGTCACAAAAACGTAAACTCCAACCCCTTGTTCCGCTATGACGTCACAAAGCTTAGACACCCCTCTCCCAAGCCATAATTTTCTCAATAAAAATTAGCATGTTGCAAATACGTATTTTGTCATTTAAATATGTATTTAGTGTAAGTATGCACTCTAGTATCGTAACACGCGGGGAGCCATTGAAAACGTCATTAAATAAATTGTAAACAATCAAATATTTAAGGGGACTTTTATTTAAAGTTGCGGGGTTTTTTTTATGTGACGTCACATTTTTAAACACACCCGCCCCCTAGTCACACATCGTCACAGATGCGAGACCCCTCCCCCTATGGTTGATTAAAGGGAGGGGGCTGAGCGGGCTAAAGCCAGGGGCCCCCAATAATTTAAATGTTATCATAATGTATAATAAAGATGGGCCAATGTTTGTATGAATCCCTGAAAATGCCTTGGACAGTCATAAGTCAATGCTGCAGTTATAAGTAGGAAGTATAACAGAGTCTGGGCTAATCTTTGTTAGAAGTGCAGTGCTGCTCATTTTGTGCCGTGTACAGCTCATTCCCTTCACTTGGTTGGGAAACGTGGAGCAGTTGTCTTCTGCAAAATCTTTATACCTGGCTTGTTGCATCTACTCATCGTCGACAGATACTTCCAAAACACATAAAAGTGATACATGTTAACAAAGCCTTGTCTGACACAAGATGGTCAGCCCGACATAATGCTGTAAGCAGGGCCGGCCTAAGGGAATT
>MUZC01001993.1:215584-244985 GCA_002072015.1 Radix auricularia | reverse complement strand
CGCAACACCATATTGCCTCTAGCTCACTCAATGTATCTTTAGGTTTCTCTAGTGCTATTTCAATAATTTCTTCTCTTTGTTCCGATTTCCCAGACTCTAATTTTATTTCTCTACTTTCCCTATATTTTTTTCCTGCAGCTTCTATTTCTAGCAATTTTAATTTATGTTCCCTCTCTCTCTGTCTTATTAACTCCTCGTGTTCTCTCTTTCTTTTGTCATACTCTCTCTGTTTCTCGTCATACTCTCTCTGTTTTTGTCTCTGTTTCTCGTCATATTCTATCTGTTCCCTTAGTTTTTCTTCTTCATATTTTTTCTTTCTCTCTTCATACTCTCTCTGTTTTTCTTCATATTCTCTCTGTTCCCTTAATTTTTTTCTCTTCATACTCTTTCTGTTTTCTTACTTTTTCTTCTGCTTGAAATTCTTTCCATTTAGCCCTTACATATTCATTTAAATTCTATCCCTTAAGTGTAAGTTTTTCCCCTGCTTTTCTAAATAAATCAATTTTCTCATCCATTAATTGCAAGGTTTCCATCTCTACTTGCTACTATTGTACTAGGACAAAGGGGTTGGAGGGAAAAAAAATAAATAAATATAACATCAATTTCCTATTACACAATACTCTGAAGTTTAACAATCATCAAAAAAAAAAATTATTTGTACTTGCCTTGACTGCCAGAACCAGTGAACACACTTTCACATATATGAAAAAAAATCACTACACATTTGTCCATGAAATAAAAATAAATTGTCATTGTCCACACGAAGACACCGTTGACACTGGTCAGCAACAAGGAGGGGATGTCTCTCTCAAGGACAGGACGGTCATTGACAACACACTGGCAGCAACGAGGAGGCAGATGACTCTCTCAAGGACAGGGCGGTCCCCAAAAACACACTGGCAGCAACGAGAAGGCAGATGACTCTCTCAAGGACAGGGCGGTCCCCGACAACACACTGGCAGCAACGACGAGGCAGATGTCTCTCTCAAGGACAGGATGGTCCCCGACAACACACTGGCAGCAACGAGAAGGCAGATGACTCTCTCAAGGACAGGACGGTCCCCGACAACACACAGGCAGCAACGAGGAGGCAGATGTCTCTCTCGCAGACTTTACCGACCACACATCGGACCTGATGACTGCGGCCGACACTTCAATGTTCGACAAGAGTTTCCAGAAGTCCACTGACATAGCCCCCAATGTTGCGTTCTGGGTTCTGGATATAATCTTATTAAGACAGACTCTTGTCAAATATAATATGTTCTTTATTGTGGTAGAAATACACGTATAAATCCTTCACTATCTGCATTACACTGAAGTCAATACAGCCATCGAGACATCCAATTATAGGCATACAGGCTCCGGTGGTCACAATGTTCGAGCAACCTCGATAACACAATGTCCCACAAGCACAGCCCTGGCCTAACGTCCACACGACTCTCAGACGTTCTCTCGACCCTTTCGTTTACTCGACTCTCACACACTACACAGTTCCACACTATTTATAGCCCTTGCGCGCACTCTCAAGTCATTGCCTGACATTCAAAAGTCCGTCAACTGAACACCGTTCAAACATTCTCACAACAACTCACAACTCAGTGACAGTGATTCTCATACCTTGACACTTGCTATAATTTTTTATACTTTATTTCTCTGTTCAGCACTAACTAAATTAGTAAATAAATAAATATTAAATATAGGCCAAGACACAATTCTTAAACTAGAAAAATTTTAAACTATTGACTATTGAACATTGTATGAAAGTATAAATATAATGAAACTGAAAAAAACAGCTACTTTTGGGGCTGTCCGCCATAAACGACATCAATCACCTGGGGATGTGAGAGGGGGATCACGCATATATGACGAGCGGGATAGAGGTGTTTAAGAAATGTGACATCACATCAAAAATACGCAGATTTAAATAAAAGTTCCACTTAAATATTTGATTGCTTGCAAATTTTTTAATGACGTTTTCAGTGGCTTCACTCTAGTTACAAAGTACAATACTAGAGTGCAGCCTTACACTAAATACATATATTCATATATAAATGAAAAAATGTAATTTGAAACATGTTAATTTTCAGTTAGTAAATATGGGTTTTGGATGGGCATGGGGGTGTCAAAGCTTTATGGTTTCATATTGGCATATTGGAGGGGTGGTGTCTAAGTTTTTGTGATGAGGGATATGGGGGTTAAAATCGCATGACTTCATTTATGGACAGCCCCTCTAACTTAACTCTAAGTTTATCTTATCTGTTACAGACTCTCCTTCTATAGTCTATATAGAAGATTATGCGTTTAAACATAGTTAAGTCAATAAATATTATTCCTGATTCGTTTCATATTTTTAAATTATTTATTATTTAAAATCATAGTTCCTCCCCATTCCAAGGCCAAGGTATTACTGAAGACACTGAAGCTTTTGAAAATATTATCTCAACAAAAATGATTGCATATCATACAGTTCACACACAGAGCAATTCAAATAAAGATCTTAAAGATCTGTTAATTAATGGATACCACAAGGCATAATGAAGATTTTCTTAGATTCTATATCTGATCTATGTCATGTTTAAATTGTTTGCAACAATGTCCATCTGGTATTGACAATTTGTGAATGGGTGGTTTTAAAATATATTTTTTCTGAGAAAGCCTGTAAAGTGATGGGTTCACATTTCTATCATCATCATTTGTCCTTTGGGTTCCTTGTGGAACATAGGGCCTCTGTCAAAGCTCACCACTGTGCACAGTCCCTTGCCAGTCACTTCAATTCTTCCAAGTTCTTCTAGCCTCATCTAACATGTTCCGTCTCCATGTACGCTTGGGTCTTCCTCGCTGGCATTTGCCATGGGGGTTCCAATCTAAGGCCTGCTTCACCCTGCTGTTATCTTTCCGAAGGGTGTGTCCAATCCATCTCCGCTTTCTTTCCATTATCTGTTGTTCTACTGTCCTTTGTCCACACCTCTACCACAGTTTGGAGTTTTCGACCTTGTTGAACCATTTTATTTTCAGAATATTTCTGAGGCATCTGTTAACAAAGGTCTGGAGTTTATTTTTTGTTGTTTCTGTCGTTCGCCATGTTTCGGATCCATAAAGTAGGATCGTTTTAACATTGGTATTAAAGATCCTTACTTTTGTTTTGACAGAGATGTATGTAGATCTCCAGACCTGTTTCAGATTGGCAAATGCCTGTAACGCTTAATTTATTCTTCGTTCGATGTCCTCATCAGTTCCCCCTGTTACACTGACCACACTCCCAAGATAAACAAAGTTGTTTACTTGTTCCAAGGTACAGTTTGCTACTTGTATGTCTTCATCTTGCTGGTAGTTAATTTTCAAAAATTTTGTTTTTTGAATATTGATATTGAGTCCTCTACTCATTTCCCAGTCTCGCTCAATGCTGTGAGTTTGTCTTGAAGTCTGTGAGACAGAATGGCCAAGTCATTCACAAATTCCAAGTCCTTTAGTTTTTGCATTAGGTGCACATGTTTATGGCACTTCAAAATGTTAACAAGTACAAGCTTAGCCTCTCTTATTATGCCATATAAAAACAAGTGACCCCTTTTTCAATTTTAACACCAATGGGAATAGAATATTTTCATTGGAAATATTTAATTTCATCAATTTCCATGGAAAATAAGATCTCAGGCTTGTCTTACATAAAGTTTCTCTAGTCCAAAGCAATCCTTATATTTGAGAGTGAGCCATCTGCATTTGCTGCATATTAAAACACCAGCAGTAAAAAAAAATCATACTTTTCTTTACAAATCTCACACAATGACCAATTTTTTAATTTTTATTTTTACATAATGCTTAAAAAATACAGCACACCACATATAAATTCTTGGGAGAAAGAGACTATGACATTAACTCAAACTCAATAAATAATATTCAATCAAGCAGGAGAAGAAAATCATCAAATATTAATTATTAAATTAACAGTATCAAAATATACAGACTCAGAACAATAAAAAACTGACGCCACAAGCTTGTTTTCTTTCAAAAAAAAAAATGAATGCCTAATTACATCTTTTAAAAAATATTCATCTCCACTCAGAATTCAGTTAACAAAACCATAGTCCCAGTACTTACATTCTTATTGTTATATTTAGCGTGCATGTAGGTCTGAGGCATTGAGGGGACAACTAATTTCAGAATGACAATGTTAATTTATGACAAAATTCATACTTTAAAACACTATTATTGTTATTTGTTATCAGTGTCAAGCTGTGCAAAACTCTTCTTGAAAATGAAGCCCACCCCAAGCAGTTGTCTAAGAGGAATATTAAAAGAGCCCTATATGAAGTTTGTTATGCAGTCAATCATAATCAGTTAAAGATTGAACATGCAACTTCTTTTTTATCAGAATTAAAGGTATGTATGTTCAAGTTATATTTTTTGTAATAATTCCATGCTTTGTTTTTATAAAAAAAATTTATGTATGAGTTTACTATGACTATAACCTATAAAGTAAGGTGGTACACACTTAGCTAAATTGTGCTCAGCAAACGAATCACATTGTTTTTATATTTAGCTATAAAAACTTTTTTTCCTGATTTAAAAAAATAAATAATATTAAAATATTGCTTTATAGGATGGATTTCCACTGCTTCCATCTACCCTTGCTGATGTTTTAGGAATTGTTGGTAAGAATTTTCCTCTCATTATTGTTTAATAGTATCATTTACAATGGTTTACTTAACTTGTTCACATAAATAATTTTATTTAATTCCATTGTGTTTTGTGATTACATAAATTTCCTTTGATGTATCTCCAGATGTTGAGACAACCTGCTCAGATGAAGCTGTCAGGGATAAATTTGTTTCTTTTGTAGGGTCCTTGAGGGTAAGGATATTATAGAAATCTTTTAACTTAATACCATGTATATTTCCATAAGTTTGTTTTTTGGTTAGTGATTTTTTTAATACAGAAATGTTAACATAATGCTTTAAATTAATCTGTATAAATGCAAAAAATTAACTTCTTAACGCAATTATGGGCTTGTGGTGCATTAGTGTAAGTGATTATAAGCACTTATTTTTTTTATTTTTTTAACCTTAAAGTTAAAAAATCTCAAAATTATTCAAAAGCTGGATGGGAAAAAAGAAGATTTAATGTCAAAATGAATCAGCAGCATAGGTGTTTGTTTATTTTTGCAATTATATTTTTATATTTATAACAATACTTTCATTTACCTTTTAGAATGTGGTTGTGCCTGATGGACTGCTCAAAGAAAGACTTGACCAGGATTCTTTAGAACTCGTTGGTCTTGTCAACTCTCAAATTGGATTCAATCAGAAATATGTCAAGACCAAGACTCGCTTATAGTAAGAATATGTATTTTAAATACAACATTAAATAAAATCTTATGAGTTTTATCATATATATAATAAAAGTGACTAAATCTTACTTACCAATCTTTTATCCTAGTTATAAACAACAAAAATTCAACTTGCTCAGAGAAGAAAGTGAAGGGTACTCCAAACTTGTCACAGAACTGAATCCTGACTTTGGGTTAAAAAATTCATGGGAGCAAGTTCTTCAAAACATAAAATCATTGATAGGTACGTAAAATATTTTAAAAATATAACAAGCATTTATTTTTAAACAATTTTGTTTTAGTTTATTTGAATGAGTGCCCTGTTCTTAAATATAATTTATATTATATTAATTTTCAGGCTGTTTTGATCTTGATCCAAATCGTGTGTTAGATATCATACTTGAAGGTTTTGAATGTCACCCAGAAGAGCATGCATTTTATGTTCCTCTCCTACGTTCATACATAATTGACAAACTCACACTTTGTCATATTCTGGGTTTCAAATTTCAATTTAGAGAGGTAAATTTTCATATTACTAAGCATGAATTAAATGATTGGTAATAGGTTATATTAAATTAACATTTCCATTCAGTTAGCTTAAATTCCTTAGATATGGAAACTTGTAATTGAAATTTACTGGTCATTAATCCTAAAATCCTTTTACCTACATTTTTCAGTTAAAACTGTTTAAAAAAATTTGTATCATATGTTTTTAGCCTTTAAATTTTTGGAACTCTTTAGTTTTTGTTTTCTCATTTCATGTCAAATTTCACTTAAAAGAAAAAACTTGACTTTCAGTATTAAAAAAAGAGTTTTTAAAAAAAATAATTAAAAAAAAAAAGATGCACCATTAATTTTTTAAAAATGTTTTCAGTCTGCTGATTGTAGCACCCCAGTGTCTTTGTTCAAATGTGCAGCTTTGTTACTGAAACATGAATTAGTGGATCTGGATGATTTATACCCTTATGTAAGTTCCTCTTGTATTTAAAAGAACTAAATCTGCTTCCAGACAGGTTCAGGATGTATATCTCATAATCTTGATATTTTTCAGCTGTTACCATCTGATACTGAAATCATTCCCTTTTACAACAAAGAGGTAGCTGATGCTAAAGCCTATGCCAGGAAGCTCCAAACTGTGGTTTTGTCAGACAAAAAAGATGATGAGAAAAAAGAAGATGAGCAGCAAATAATTGATCTGGTAATTTAAGTTGACTTTCCATTAAAAATTTTAAAAAATACTTAACAAAATTTTGGTTTAATTGTTCAGTCTGTTTGTAAAATATTTTTTTCATTAAATTTAAGTAACTACCAGCATTTCTAATTACATTGATATTATGCAGTATTTTTACAATTTTATTTATTTAGTAACATAATACTCTGTCAGTTCACAATAATTGTAAACCTTTCCTCTTCTCATCATAAAAATTAGCACATAAACCTTGTAAAATAAATTTTTATATATGTATATGTGTACCCCGCCACATTTCAGAGAGAAAACAATCAAAAGCTGGGACTTTGTGAGGCTCTTTTAGACATTGGAGCGTGGGAAAATGCCAAAGCAATACTTGACAGACTGCCTGAAAACTTTGCTATTGTATCTCCGTCCATCTCATTTGCCTTGTGTTCTCTCATACACAGAGTGCTTGAACCAATTTATGAAAAGTAAGATTTGGCTACTGATATAATTTTTAGATCAGGACTTACGGAAATGACATTGTCTTTTAGTTATGTAAATTATTCAAGTTAATCACATGGGTTTAAAAATTTTGCGCATTCTTAAATCTTTAACAAAGTTAAATTGACTATCTTGAGTCAATAGGGGCTTAATGGTTTAAACTGCATCATTATCACTCAAAAAATGTTAGCGTGATCAAAAAAAATATACTGGTAAAATAATGTTGTAAGTAATTATTTTAGGACCAGTCCTGTTTAATTAGGACCGGTTAACCTTAACTTCATTTAGTCTGTATTAGCTTAATACCCGAGAGTTAATTTTTGTTGTGTTAACGGCAAAAGACCAGAGCCAATACGCGAGAGACCGTGACATCAAAGCGTTTTCTTTATATCCCATTCTATAAATAATATAAAATACACGTCATCTCTGTTAGTGCAGTTTGCTAGTGATTGATTTTTTATTTTAAAAAGTGTATTCGCTTAGTTACCGAAGCATAGTACCAGAAGTAACACAGCGTGGCGGTAAGGTCGAAATGTGAATAACGGTCAAGTCTGCAAGTGTTACTCTATTTTTATTACAAAAGGAAAGATATGCCTTCTAGACAAATTCGATTTCGGTGTTATATGAACAGTTTTCCAGCTAAGTTTCTTGCACAACAAAGGCATTAGACTTAAAATTACCACATTAATATAAAATTTAATGCTTTCTAAAAATGTATTTTGTGTGCGTTGGAAAAGGAGCACAGCGCATGAGAGCTGAGCAGAAGCGGGCTCTGATATCACCAACAGCCTTGAGAGGTGAAAATTTGATGCCTTCCCTTGTTGGTTCTAACAAAATTTAAGGGAAAATACAGACAGGCAAATTAGCTTTTTTAACGATTAACTGGTTCCGCAAAAACAGACTGGACAACAATTAATGATAAGCAGTTTTAATACTTTTATTACATAAAAATTAAAAACTGAATTTCATTACGATTCACTCCTTTGTTAGGATTTAAAAAAAAAAAATTGCTGTTTTGACGGCAAAAAACAGGGGTTGGTACATCACGGGCACTTTGAAGTCAAATCAGACGCGATGCGAAATTTTGATAGTCTCTTGTTGGTTCACAAAACACTAAAAATACTGACCGACTGTTAACTGGGTCGTTTTGAGAGAAGTTAACTGATACTCAAAAACGAGAGGTCTTAATTAACAACCTTAGTTATAAGGCTTTTTTTTCTGTGATAAATTTATGTGCGATTATTTATCAAAAACATTTCTTAAATAAATACTTTGTGTACACCTAGGAATATAGGGTTTAGTCCATTGTTAGCCAAGAAAAGGATTCGAAGTGTTCAAGTCTGTGACAGCCCTCAAGCTCACACCTTTCAACAACTCTACCACCTAGCCATGCCAATGTTGTATTATGTAGGCCCGTATGCATCTAAAGACCCTGTTTTGATGGTGAAAATTATTAGACTTACAAAAACATTTATGACAAAGGTGAATTTTGGTTTGGAAAATTATAAATTTGTTCAATTTAAAAATAAAATTTTTAAAAGATTAAATTAGGGGTAATATTTTCCTTTTTATATTTTTATAATCAGTTTTTATTTAACTGCTTTATGTTTAAACAGTGTTGTTCAACAGTTGCTTATCATTATTTATGGTCTGATTGGACATGAAGTAATTCAAAGAAATTTTTGTGGTCTATTGACTTTGAATGTAAGCTTGTAATGTGTTCATAGATCAGTAAATTAACCTTTTAAAATTATATTTTCAGCGTCATTCTGGGGGCATCACCCCTGAAGATGATATAGCCTACTATGGATTCCTCAATGCTATCGAAGAAGTTTTGCTGCCATCACTTTCACTCTTACCCAGTAATTGCTCTATGGCTGAAGAACTTTGGAGCCTTCTTAGACTTTATCCATACGAAATCAGGTAAAAATTACTCAGTTGTCTAGGTATAAAATTATTTTAATCTACATTAGCTTCCCATTCATTTTAGTTTCTATTTTAAGCCAGTATTAATTTTATGTGATAAATACATCTTTGTTTAGGTACAGACTCTATGGTACATGGAAAAATGAATCTTACCTCAGCTATCCTATTCTCATACGAGCTCGTGCTGATTGCCTTGATCGGGCCAAGTACATTATGAAGTGAGTATGAAAAATATTAGTTACTTTATTGCTAAACTCATACAAACTAGATTTATTCTTTCAAAAAATCCACAAGTTAGCCTAAAAGTACATTGCACTACCCCCAAAGCACTCCACTCCAAAAAAGAAAACAAGGCTACTTTTTTACTTAGTTGTATAGTTAAATTGGCAATTCATTTTTAAAAACTCATCCAAACATTTAGAAAGTGAAGGCCAAACTTATAAAAAAGAATGCTGCTGTTGATATCATAGCATTTTAAAACACAACATTTGAATCTAATTATCTCAACTGGGGTATTATTTTATTCTAGGGGTTAGGCACCCACTTTTTTCAAAATCCCAGGTAACTTATTCTTTTTTGATAAATAGGTATTATTAAACTTCCTGAAATGTACACAAAGTATTTTATAATTATAGATGCTCAAATCCTCTTTTTATATCGTTCCCCTTTCCAAAATTAAAATATAACCCCAAACAATGACATCATAATATTTTATTGCAAGAAACACCACATGCTTTTTTATCTGCTAAGGACTGTTGTACTATGTCCCTCGGCGTTACGGAGACAGTGACTTGGGCTTTTAAAATGTTTATATATTTGGCTTTTAGGCGCCTCTCAAAAGAAACGGTGAAACCCTCTGGGAGACAGCTTGGAAAGCTCAGCCACAACAATCCTGGCATTGTCTTTGAATATGTAAGTAAACAGTTTTTTAAAACATGTTTTACACAACAAATAACACACAAAAACTGTTAAATTTCACTTTAGAATAAGAAATTTAAACAAATATTCCCTTCTGTTCTTACATTTTTGCATATAAATAATTAACACTATTGACTTAATATTTAATCATGAAAGTTTTTTTTGTTTGTGCACATGATAATAAAGTAAATTTTTATTTCAATGTTGTTTTTCTCTATCTAGGTATTGAATCAGATACAGAGATATGACAACTTGATTGGTCCTGTTGTTGATTCCTTCAAGTATTTGACAACTATTTCATATGATATGTTGACTTGTATCTTTTAAAATTGGAAATTTTGTAATAGTGTCCTAGTTACTGAGAAAAGATTAAATAATGATTATAGTTTTTGATTTATAGGGGCATAAAGAATTTAATTTCAATCTTAACCATTGACCTTACAATAAATATAGTCTGCATCATTGAGGCTATTGCTAACCCTGAAAAAGACAGAATGAAAACTGACAATATGAACATATCTCTATGGTTGCAAAGTGAGTCAGTTTATTACTTTTCTTAGATTCAAATAATTTTTAAAAATTTCATTTAATTTTTCAACCAATGAAATTTTATGATATATAATATATATTAAAGCAATATATAAAATGTAAAAAATTGATTAAAGTTTTTAGAATCTGCATCATAATACGTTTTAAAAATTATTAATTTATATGCATTCACATTTTATATGATTAGGTTTGGCTAACTTTGCTGGAGCTATATGCCGTAAATATCAGGTAGAGCTGACTGGAATACTGCAGTATGTAGCTAATCAACTGAAAGCTGGCAAAAGGTATTGTAGCTATTTAAAATTTGTACTAGCATTTCACAGTATTTTTGTCATCTTCAATTTCTAAAACATTGAATTTTAACTGAAAAAAACCTGAAAGAGATGATATAATTGGGAATTTAAAATCACTACATGGTACATTTATGATCAACTCTAAATAACATGGCAAATTATTTTACTCTAAGATCTTGTGCAAAGTTTTAGTTTAAATCAAGTTACTGTTTAGTGTTTGTGATCCTTAATTTGGGTTGTCAGCCATATTCTTACTTGAAATTTTACAATGTTTAAATATATTTTTGTATGAATGTCTATATAATAATTTGTTCTTTCTTTTGTTTAGTATTGATTTGCTCCTGCTGAGAGAGGTGGTCCAGAAAATGGCTGGAATTGAAATATCAGAAGAAATAACAGATGATCAATTGGAAGCCATGGCTGGTGGGGAACTTGTTAGACAAGAGGTATTTTCCCAACAAAATTTTAAAAAATAAACTGATAATATTTTTCTCAGTATTATTTACTTCTTAATTCACTATTATTTTAATGATCAATGATTTTTTTATAGATAAAAAAAATAATAATTTGTGTAAATATTTTAAATGTTGGTAGTTACATGTCTTTTAATTTTTGCAGGGAAGCAACTTTTCTCAAGTCCGTAATACCAAAAAATCATCAACGAGACTTAAAGACACTTTGCTAGAGCATGATCTTGCATTGTCATTATGCTTACTCATGTCTCAGCAAAGGGACAGTACAGTATTTGCTGAGGATGCAAACAAACACTTGAAATTGGTTGGCAAGCTATATGATCAGGTTTGTTTTTAAAAAGTTATTTCACTGCCCACAATCGATGTAGAAGAATTAAACTGATATTGAATCTTGAACTTTTTCATTATACATACACCTTGATATTCCATGTGATTGTTGCAAAAGTGGTAATTATTAACCTGCATGTATGAAGAATGCAATAATATTCTGTATAGGAGCATCTGTAATACATAAGATAAGAAAAAAACTGAATTATTTCTAACTTAAGTTGATAAATGCATTTTTTTTGTGGACATTATAATTTGTAATAAAATGTTTTTTAACCTCATTAGAATCTCATTTTGAAATTAACATTTACAAAACATATCTTTTCAGTGCCAGGACACACTGGTACAGTTTGGCAGTTTTCTTTCAATGCAACTGAGTACAGAAGAATTTGTGAAAAGACTGCCTCCTATAGATGTTTTATTGTCCACATACCATATACCCCATTCTGCTGCCTTTTTCCTCTCCAGACCTCTCTATGCACATGCCATTAATGTAAGTTATTTGTCATATACATATTGTTCAATTGTGCATTAATTTTGTTTTATTATGTTTTTTTTAATAAAGAAAATTTTTGATTAATATACATTTAAATTTAGAGATACAGTTGAACCCACTTACCTCGAGCTCGGTTAGCTCGACCACCCTATTATGTCGACGTTTTTTTATTGGAACCGCCAAATTCTCTCTTTGTCTTAGCATTTTCTCGTATTTATTTCGATTTTTTTAAGTCGCCGAAACCTCATAACACGAGCACAAAAAGGGGTCAAATTTGCCACTTAACATTGGTTATCTCGATCCCCATGACCAATCGCCAGCTTTTGAAAATGTTAGCTATGATTTTTTTATAACCAAGGGAAGTTTCTGCCTCATCAGGGTCTGCTGGTGACGTCACAGCCCACTTGCGTTTTGCTCTCAGTGCTGTGTTGCTTCTGGTACTATGGCAATCGCCGGCTTTTGAAATTCAAGCAACGGGCTTCGAAGGCACAGTATCGCTCAATCTGGGAATCACCGCAAAACGGCGTTATATTTAAACTTAAACGGTCTTTAAAAACGAACGCTAGTGATGGGACGATACCAAAATCATAGGCTGCTTACTGTAAACAAGGCTNCCCAGATTTTAAAATATATAATATAACAGACTACAGACAGTTTACCCACCCCCACTCTCAATCTCCCACACCATTGTTGTTGGTTAGTCCTATTAGCATCAAGTTACCGAAGGAATTCTAAGTCCATTGTAAACTGAGAGGATCGTATGGAATAATAAAATGTACCGTATGCAGACTTGTTGTCATTGGCAACCATTCATCCTTCAACCTCATTTTGACTATTACATGTACTGTACTACTGCTTTGTTCTCATTGTTTCATTCATAAGAAGTGGCCGTGTGCAAAAGCCATTTAACTATTGGTTAGAATTAATTAAAATATGTCAAAGTTGAAGGTTCAAAAGGAGTACCTAATTTATTTGTGTATGTTTATATAGAAAAGAGTTCGCTTTGTCATGAGTCATATATAGGTCACGATAGACCATTCTGAGCTGAGGGGACGGACCCAAAGAAGATGATTAGGAAGAGAATGGTTCGGGGACAATGAGGGGATGTGTAGGTTACTTATTTGTGTAGCTTGTAAGGAAAATCAAGCAAGTGGCTTCGAAGGCACAGTATCGCTCAATCTGGGAATCACCGCAAAACGGCGTTATATTTAAACTTAAACGGTCTTTAAAAACGAACGGTCTTAACAACCTTAAGAAAGAGTGAAGAAATAGGGTCCCAATATTCCGATACGATTCTGATTAATCGTCCCATCACTAATTAACGCACAACACGTACGTAAAGAAATTTCAAGCGCATGTTAATATTTTTCCGCCATATTGGTTTTCGCTTTAACTCGATCATCGGTTATGTCGATGCCATTTTCCATACCCCAACGCCGTCGACTTAAGCGGTTTCGACTGTAATAAATTAAATTATATACTGCATAAATTTTGAGATGTTTGTGGGTTGAAGATGCTCTATGTAAGGATTAGGATCAAACTTACCCGTAAGAAATGTTTAAAAATGGTAAGCTATAGGCTTGACTAAATATTTGCCCACTCACATTTTAGACTTACAGGGAATAAACTGTATTTCCCTTTAAATGGATGATAGCCTAGTTGTTTTGTTGTGACCACATGTTCAATTTAAAAACAATGTTTTAAAAAAAAAAGAATTTTCTAGAATAAAATCTATAACCTGAATTTGTATTGCTTAGTTTGGACAGTATTAACTGATGGCATTTAATGAGGTCATGGTAGTTTAAGGCTACTTTTAAGTTAGCAATATGTTTGGATTGAATTTATATGGGAAATATATTTGGCATTCTTCCCATTCTCTTGTCTGTAGTTGAGATATGATGAATTTAAGAAGCAAGAAAAGGACAAAGACAAAAAGGGAAATAACAAGGTAGGTTTTAAGATACACTTAATTTTGTAAACTTTATCAATTACTTTTTCTACCATCAATTAATGCATATATTATACTATTTACACATGACAGTTGAGATTTTTTTAAAACAGACTACCCTCTGAACCGGAGCTCCTGAACCGGTCACCTGACTATGATCTTTCTTACTTTTTATCCTCTTTTCACTTCTTTTACATATGATTAATTACTGATCTTGTACATTTAACTAATATAATACTTTTTATCTAGGCAACATGTTATATTAATGCTTCCAAAGAGGTTATGGGACCAATTGTTGAAGCTATTAAGCCAGTTTTCTCATCAAAGATATGGGATGATCTCACGTGAGTACACCTATGTAATTGTGTTCTTTATTTTCTAGTTTTTATATTGCATAATTTTGTATTCAAATACTTTTGGCGATGGTACTCAATATGTTCTTTTATTTCATGAAACCAGGCCACAGTTCTATATCACCTTCTGGTCTTTGTCTATGTATGACCTGCATGTCCCTACAGCAGCTTATGAAAAACAGATAGCTCTGCAAGAGAGTCAGATTAGTGCCTTTGAGGCCAACAGAGACATGGTCTGTTTTTAATTTATATTCCTGAACTTAATCTTTACCATACTAAATTAATTACTCATATTAATGAATTTCGGCTGAAAAAATTAACAAGCAAAAATTATGAATATCATGTTTAAAATGCATTTAATTTTATTTTTCAGCCTGCAAGCAAAAAAAGAAAAGAACAGGAGCGGTGTAAAATATTAATAGATAAATTGAAAGATGAGGCAAAGAAACAAACAGAACACGTTCAGAGGGTGACGGAACGACTTGAAAAAGAAAAAGAACTTTGGTTTCCCACTGGTAGGCCATTAAAAGATAATCATATCTTTCAAATTGTATTTTGTGTTGCTTACTTTTAATATTGTTTAGCCTCACATTTAGAATATTTTTTTAATTAAAATTAAAATTTGAAGGGGGTTACTAATGAAGCTATTGCCTAATTGATCATTGCAGGAACATTGAAATCAGAGATGACAACCAACCTGCTTCAGTATTGCTTGTTTCCTCGTTGTTGCTTTACTGCCAGTGATGCTGTGTACTGTGGACATTTCATTCAAGTTCTACATAACCTTAAGACTCCGAATTTTTCTACTCTCATCACCTATGACAGAGTAAGAAAATTCAGAGTAGTATTTCCTTCCTGTTTTTACGTGTCTGATCATTTTAAAATTTTAGCACCGAGCTAATTTTAAGTAATGTGCTCTCCATTCATTGAGCTTTTCAAAATTATCTAAACATTTTTATTATAAGTTTTTTTGTTTACTAAACACAGGTGTTTAATGACATCACATACACAGTGACCAGCTGTACAGAAAATGAAGCACGCCGTTATGGTAGATTCTTATGTAGTGCCCTGGAGACCATTATGAGATGGCACAGCAGCCCTAGTATATATGAAAAGGTCAGTTGAAATTATTTGCTTTTGGACTTTAAAATGCAGACCACTCTAATCATTTGAGAGTTTCTGGTATGCCAAGTATGTGTAATGTGTAAGGATGCTAAGTTCAATGCTTCAAAGCAATTTTTTATGGCAGTAGGAGTAATGGATAAACCCAGACAGTTTGAGGGCAAAAGTGGGACTGAAATTTTTATATTTGGTTTGAGTTCATACACTGCTGTTATTGGGGCTACTTGGAAGTTTTACGCATTGAGTGGTGATTAGAGTTTCAAAACTTTTCTAAAAATTTTGGCTTGATGCCGAGGGCTTAGTTAGATTTTCAAGGGGATTTTCATGTGAACTTCAACAGATGTCATGATCCTGCTGAATGAAGTTCACTTTAACTATTTCTTTGATTTGTATTAAATAATGTTAATTGTCATTTTAGGAATGCTATAACTACCCAGGATTCCTAACAGTCTTCAGAAAAGGCACAGACCAGAATAATAAAATGGATAGGCTAGATTATGAGAACTACAGACATGTTTGCCATAAGTGGCACTTCAGGCTGACAAAGGTATGGAAAATTATATGAAAAATTTTGAAGTGTCATATATACAAAGCTTTTTAAAATTGTTTCTTGGAAAATTTGACATCCAGGGCAGTAACATTGTTTATAGCAAATTATGTGCTTCTACTTTATTTTCATTAGATCTAAAGATTTAGTTGAAAACAAAGGAAGGCTACTATATGTTGGTGGTATTGATATTCACAAGCATGAAGGATAAGACATTTTTATTATGTATTTTCTATACTTTAAAATTCAGTATATACTTGTTCTACAGCCGACCTTTTTTTTGGACAAAATGGGAAATGGAACTTTTTTGTAAAAAGTTGGGGGGTCAGCTTATGAGCGGATCATAGGTGATTGCTGCATGTATATTGAATAATGGTGTTGTTACTGTAGATCATCAAGGTCATTTTCTACATTCTACAAGATTCGAGTGCTCTACTAGGAGCTATAATAATACATTATTAAACATTTGCACTTACCTTATTTATTTATTTTTGTGAATGTTTTAATAAATTGTTTTACAAATTTTGTTTTCAACAATGAATTTTAATGTACAGTCAAAACCGCTTAAGTCGATGGCGTTGGGGTATGAAAAATGGCATCGACATAACCGATGATCGAGTTAAAGCGAAAACCAATATGGCGGCAAAATATTAACATGCGCTTGAAATTTCTTTATGTACGTGTTGTGCGTTAATTAGTGATGGGACGATTAATCAGAATCGTATCGGAATATCGGGACCCTATTTCTTCACTCTTTCTTAAGGTTGTTAAGACCGTTCGTTTTTAAAGACCGTTTAAGTTTACATATAACGCCGTTTTGCGGTGATTCCCAGATTGAGCGATACTGTGCCTTCGAAGCCACTTGCTTGATTTTCCTTACAAGCTACACAAATAAGTAACCTACACATCCCCTCATTGTCCCCGAACCATTCTTTTCTGGACTCGGAATGGTCTATCGTGACCTATATATGACTCATGACAAAGCGAACTCTTCTCTTATATAAACGTACACAAATAAATTAGGTACTCCTTTTGAACTTTTGAACCTTCAACTTTGACATATTTTAATTAATTCTAACCAATAGTTAAATGGCTTTTGCACACGGCCACTTCTTATGAATGAAACAATGAGAACAAAGCAGTAGTACAGTACATGTAATAGTCATAATGAGGTTGAAGGATGAATGGTTGCCAATGACAACAAGTCTGCACACGGTACATTTTATTATTCCATACGATCCTCTCAGTTTACAATGGACTTAGAATTCCTTCGGTAACTTGATGCTAATAGGACTAACCAACAACAATGGTGTGGGAGATTGAGAGTGGGGGTGGGTAAACTAAGGTCTACCGTTTTTTTTCCTTTTTCTAGCTGCAGTATGATATCATACTTTTTCTCTAATGACTGATTTTCCAGTTTTCTCTTACCTCCTCCAGACATTTTTAGAATGAAAAATAAAACAACAGAATAGCTACAGGATGTTATCTTTTAGACAAGATCAACAAGAGTGCGTGAACTGTTATTGAACTATCAATTTTATTGGTTAGCTAGCATAAACGTAACCAATCGTAAAACTTTTTATAAGACGCGCGAAAATACGGAAGTGAGATTGTGAGTGGCAACGATAAGTAACATTTTCAAAAGCTGGCGATTTAAATTAGCAACACAGGTCTCAACGCAAGTGGGCTGTGACGTCACCAGCACTCATCTCAAGCTGATACTTTTTTATGGCCTTGATGGCCATTGCCATAGTACCAGAAGCAACACAGCGCTGAGAGCAAAACGCAAGTGGGCTGTGACGTCACCAGCAGACCCTGGTGAGACAGAAATCATAGCTAACATTTTCAAAAGGTAGCGATTGGTCATGGGGATCGAGATAACCAATGTTAAGTGGCAAATTTGACCCTTTTTTGTGCTCGTGTTATGAGGTTTCGGCGACTTAAAAAAATCACATTAAACGACGAGAAAATGCTAAGACAAAGAGAGAATTTGGCGGTTCCAATGAAAAACGTCGACATAATAGGGTGGTCGAGCTAACCGAGCTCGAGGTAAGTGGGTTCCACTGTACATGGTTTTGCCACTGTTTACCCAAATTTTTTTAAAAAAAATACCGGTAACTATTGCCTGATAAAGAGCACAAACACAAATATAGGCTGTACAAGGTAACCAATCGTAATGACAGATTTAGCTTGTAGTTTTAAAAAAATATGTAGTTTTGTTTAAGCTGTCCTATTATTTTGGGGGTAGAATTTCCAGTGGTTTATATAACTTGAATACTTTTCTCTTCCAAAAGCTTATGAAAGTATTCGCTATAGAACAAGTATATACGGTATTTTTTCCTATTGGTAGTTATTCCTTTTATTTATTTTCCCTATATTCTTAATATTTTTAACTTGATTAAGAAACATTTGTTCTACAGTCAGTTATAACCTGCTTGGAATCCAAGAATTACAGCCAAATCAGGAACTCTCTCATTGTCCTAACCAAGGTGTGTATACAAAGAATATAAATTGAAGAAAAAAACTTATTAAAAAAACTAATTCTAATAGCTTTTGTAATACAAATCATAATAAATTAAAAACAATTTTCTTTCTGTTTGCAATTAATCTGTATTGTTTATGTATGCAGATTTTGCCGCATTTTCCCCGAATGACACAGATTGGAATGGCTATAGAGAGAAGAGTTGACAAACTGAGCAAAGAAGAAAAGGATGAAAGACCAGATATATATGCTTTGGCTGTTGGGTAAATATTTCTAGTCTCACATTTAGAAAAAATGACGTAATTTTTTTTTTTTTAGAGATCTAATTTATTATATAATTTTTATAAAATGATTCTCACGACAACCAAATTCTTTAAAAGTAATCAATGCTCATTTTATCATATTACTAATGGGCATATTACCATTGATCATCAGTTACTCTGGGCAGCTCAAGAGTAAAAAGTCAACTTGGGTCCAAGAAACAGAGTTCCACATCAAAGAGGTTTGAACCTTTTAAATATATTTTTAAAATGGTGTGTCTTAACCCACAAACTATCTAATGCAATAATTTTTAAAAAAAAAATGGATAATAATTATTTTTCTTATTTAATTTTTTAAAAAATTCCTGAAAACAACAGAACAGGGCAGCCAAATTTAATTTTTAAAAAAATGAATTAATTTAAAAATCTGTTACTAATAATAGCTCACATAGTTTGTGGCAACCAACATAGCATGTTCTACACCATGACCAATGTCTTGTTGTTTTTTATTTAACCATTAATCTTGTTTGTTCTTTTATAATTTCCTTCTAGCAGAAACTCCCTGTCCCCAAGACTTTAAACTCCTAATATTGTATTTGAATGAATTATTCATGGATTAAGAAAAAAAAGTCAGACATTATCACAAAATAACATAATGAAAAAAACTCGCTAATAACAATGTAAACTGCAAAACAGAATGGAAGAAGCTAGTTTATTAGAGTTTTCTACCCCCTTTAATAAAAAGCGTATGAAACAATGATTCACATTTATAGTGTTGTTAATTTTAGCAGCGGCCCCTGATTGTGTTTGTGTGTTTTTCACAGCCAAAGAAGCCTGCAACTGGAGCATCTCAGAATCCCACCAATCAACAGAGGCAGTCAGAAGGATCAGGAAATACAACTTCTAAAAAGGGAGAAACAGACGGTATTAGCATATTACAGTGTTCTGCACAACTCAACATATTCCAAACTGCTACAGGCTGTCAGCAATTTAAGTCTTTTTTTTTTAAGCTGAAAAACTTATTGCAATCGATCTAGAAAATACAAGAATTATAATAATTGGTTTTTCATGGGTTTTCTATGGTTTTTTAAAACAATCTGCTATTTTTTTACCACATTTTATGTTGCTCAGGGCCTTTTTAAAAGATTTGCTTTAAAATGATTGCTGGCATTTGAAAAATAGTATATAAGTGTATGATTTATTAAATAGAAAAAAAAACTTGAAGCTCTGTCATTGCTTTTTCAAAAGCAAAATTATGTTTTATTATTTTTTTTTTTATATCAATTGAAAAAAACATCTGTAGTATTGTTTTAGTTTGCAATAATGTCTAATTCATGAAACGAAAGATTAAAAGATTTTGATGATCAATTCTTGTTAATATCTGAATAGTTTTTTTGTTATAAGCTTTTTACTTAAGTAATGACTCTGATATTTCTAATAACACATCGTTAAAAATTTTGTTAAAAGAGAAATATATTTTTTTTAAAAAGATGATATTCCTAGAAAAATGTAATTTTACTTTTAAAACTACTTTTTCTTTAACATTGTCCCCCACTCCATTTTTTTGTTGCAGGAAGAGTTAAAGACACAAAACAAGAATTGTCTGGACGAGATGATAAGAAAGAAAGGGTGCAGGCTGGTGATGGGGATAAAAGAGATAAAAAGGAAAGAACAGCTGAAAAGAAAGATGCTAGAGAAAAGAAAGAGTCCAAAATAAAATCAACAGATAGTAATGGTGTCGTGTAAGTATATTTTCTTACATTTTAGACTAGTAGAATTTTTGGCACTAGCTCCTCTGTACCCAGATTCAATGTTCTCATACTTACATTTTTTTAAAGTAAAATTGGTTTGTGTTTATATAAATATATATATATTTTTTTCTGCTCTTTAAAAAAATGTCTGCTGGGCCAGAGCAGTTTTCTTGTCTTTTGTGGATTCCAAAGGTTAAGGGGAATATTTTGTTGTATTTTAAAAAAATAAATAATGATTTTTACAGTGTGAAAAGAGAAGTTGGCTCTGATCAATACATGAGGCAAGCAACCTCAGACCAACCAGAGGACAGTGTTAAGCACAAAGATCAGAAAGCTATCAAAGAAGAGAAGCCTAAAAAAAGTGACCGCAAAGACAGAGAAGCCACCAAATTAGCCAAAGAGAAAGCCAAAGAGGAGAAGAGAGAGAGGAAAGAGCGTGAAGCAACTGCTAAAGAAGAAGAGAGGCATGCCACCAGATTGAAAGATTATGACGCAAGCATTGGAGGTCACATGTCATCCTCGTCATCATCATCCCATCGTCGTAGCGCAGAACCTTCACCTAAGCAGGTGGATGATAGAGGTGGGATAATTTTACTGAAACACTCTGACCATTTAAATTAATGGATTTTGACTTTTTTTTCATTGTTTCCCTTTAACATTTTTAAGAACAAGAACCAAAAACACTTTGTTATTTATAAATTGAAAGAACTAAAAAAAAAAAAAAGTTATTTATTTACCTAAAATAACCTTTGCGCTTAAGAGCTATTCTGAACTTAATATGTCTGCTTTTCAGAGTCTAAACGAAGAAGGCTGGAAGCTGGTGGTTCATCTCAGGTTAGTATAGAAGTGTAATGGAAGGTTTTAGTCCTGAGACAAGTCTTGGCACTGTCTGCACTCAAACCTTGACGTGGGAATGGGACTCAAGCTATGAGGACCCATCATCTACGCTCAAGAATGTATATAAAGCAAAGCTGGGAAGAATGTGAATGGAAACATGATTTCTCATTCACTAGTAAAATGAGATCTACAAGGAAACAGCTTCATCCCGCCATGGGGAAAATCATAATATGTGGATGGACGTGAGAAGGCGTTGGAAATGTTGATTGTCACAAGGCGTTGTTTCTTTAAAGTAAGCTGTAATTTAATATTTTACAATGATGACCCACATGATGTTGACAAATGGAGATCTTCCCATAGAATCCCACATTTAAGATTCAACTCTGGCTCCACAACAGATTCTTAAACGTGAAACAGATGAGCTGCTGAAAATGATCTCTTCCCTGTTTGTTAGCGCTCTTGCCGTGTCCTCTACTATCTCTTACTTCACTAGTCAAGCAGCAATAACACTAGTGAAGGATTCCCTGCCTTCTTTACTAAAGCTCAGGAAGTTGTTTTGTTTTAAAAGAGCCTTGGATTTTCTGGAGCTTTTACCAAGCTGACCATTAACAGGATATAGGATAAATATTCTGAATCTTTCAACTTCATACATACCGTCTGTTGATCTGTGAAACCAATTACCATCAAAGGTGATGTTGAAAAAGAAAGAGAATTCGTACCTACCATCTGTGAAGCAAGTTGCCATCAAAGATGATGTTGAAAAGTAAAGAGCCGTCGTACCTACCATCTGTGAAGCAAGTTGCCATCAAAGATGATGTTGAAAAGTAAAGAGGCGTCGTACCTACCATCTCTGAAGCGAGTTGCCATCCAAGAAGATGTGGAAGGAAGAGTCAGGCCCACCATATTCTGATCTGTCAAGCCAGTTGCCACCCAAGAAGATGTTGAAAAGAAGAAAAGAGTCCTACTTGGCATCTTGTGAAGCCAGTTACTGTCAAATGTAATGTCAGAAAGAAGAGATGTCTGTCAATAATTATTATATCCCTCAGCTACAGATGAGCATATTGTTTCCTACCTCCAGTTGTGCTTGCAATATAGATGGAGCTGTAAAGTTGTTGTGTAAATCTGCATATTCATGTAAATATTCATGTTCAGATCAACCTGAATAATGATCTTCTATTAGATGATGTGAGAATTTGAGGATCACTTCAGAATTCATTCTTTTTTAATTATTTATGTTCCAAGGGCCAAGCCCATCCCTGTATAGCCATGTTCAACATTTTTCTCGGATACCCTATATATTACTAAAGTACTCCTGAGGCCAAGGGGGCAGTCTACGTTCAGCAAACATAACTTAATGAAGATTAATGGCAAAAAGCAGCTCTGTCCACTCTACGCATGATATAAATATTAAAGACATTCACTTGAGACACCATGTAAATTACAGCATCTTGGTACTATCATGTACCCATCCAGCGGCCTGGTATAGAGAATTCTGCTCTACATAGATGTTACAAGAACCTGCTGCATTGTTTGCACTCCTTCAAAATAACTGCTCATCGTCAAGTCTGCCGGGAAACATCCCAACAGCTAGCATCCAGAGCCATCTTGTAATGGAGGCATTAGTTCACCCTCTGGAGCGTTACCCAACCCTAGTCAACACCCGCTGTCTGACGGCATCAAGATCTCATCTGTAGCCTCTTTTATGAACACTTGTTAATTAAAATAACTTAAGGAATAGCCTTCATGCAGAATACAGTTGGGAGGATGAGTGATGTTTACGTCCTTAGTCCTATTCTATCTTCAGAACAAAACTGCCTGTTCTAAATAGTAAGTTGCCTCAACTAACTATCTGTTCCTTTTGCACCACACTCCAACTCAAATGATATTCCATCAATCCAGCCATTCAAATATTCTTGCAGTTTTAGACACATAAAGAATCTTACCAAAGCACTTCTTTCTCTCTCTCTCTTAACAATCTTGTGCTTTTTTATTTGAGCCAACTTCTGCTTTGAAAGCTATCTTCATTTTCTGTGTTGAAAACAAAATCACGATGCAAACAATTTTTGTACTCTTCCCTCGAGGCCTTGTGATATCATGTTGTACAGAAACTATCCATTTATTTCATCCAGAAAAAGCAACACCACATCTCGTTTATACCTGTACCCAAATTTCAGTTTTCTTTAATTACACGTAGTAAACATACTTGTAATCATCAAGATTGTTTTACTAAAACTATTTTATGGCCAGAGACTTTTGATAATTTGATACAAATCAAAGTTCCTTCTAATCATCTGACATAAGACATTGACAGTTACACAATTAAGTGCTTTATGTGTACAGTTTTTTTAAAAGACTGTTTGACAGGATACAAACACTGCATATCGGCTTTCAACTTTGACACAGTTTGGAAAATTCATTTTCTCAACGTTTTTAACACTTACTTTTAATTGTATACAATCAAACTTTTCTGACAAGAATTCTGTTCAATCATGTGAATTTTACATCTTCAGTAAATACAATAATTTTTTTACTATTTGACAATTGATGTATATACTGAAGTAGTGATTTTGGATTATCCTTTTTCCTTAGTTATAGTCATCATGACTTTAACAGATCTGAAGTTAAGTCTATCTGAGCCAGTAGGTTAATGTAGCTATTTTAAAAATTTGATTGCTAGGAACAATCGGCTAATTTTTTAAGCCCCTGTAAATATGTATATGTTTTGTACATAGGAGAGAAAAATCTCCACCTTTATGATGTCCATTACTTGTTTGATTGTGAAATTGACATTGTGGTGAAAGCAGTTTATTAAAATAGGGACATAAAGTAAAAGAGAGGCTTCCATAAAACACTGCTGCCATTCTTATTTTACTTGGATCCTTGTGACAAATAGCATTCAAGGTATTGGTTGGTTTTCAGTTTAAAAGTAAATTGTTTGGTCTTTTTAAGTTCTTGTCACGTTTATGGCATTATTTTAGTCTGGTGATTACCTAGTCAACAAATTAAATTGTTACGTCAATTTGATCAGTTAAATGTGTAAGTAAGGCGTTATTTTCATTTCATTTTTAAGCATTTCTTACAAATGAAATAAAGAAAAGTTTCTTAAAATCAATATATAAAAGTAATCCAATACTAAGGGGAGTGCCAAACTTAAAAAATTAAGTTTTTAATTAAATTTTTGTTTAAATTCCCATTGTAACAACATTCCTCCATTCAATTATTACATTTTCTTAAATAATTTTTATATTTTGTATTGTATAGGCAAAAGTAATAATTTATTTGAAGTAAATTGGAGCCAGTATTTTGATAACAGTTGATTACTGTTGTAATTAATTTAGTAGGTAATAAACAACAAAAATACTGACATTAAAATACTATCTGTAGTTTCAATTTGTTTGGTAAAAACAGTTTCTTTCTAATTAATTTATTGTTTAAAAAAATGTTTTCTGTACAAGTCAAAATTCTTAGAGCTCTCTGCATATATTTCAAATGTAAAAGTGTCAAAACTTTTTATGAAGAACTCATACATTGAAAGGTATTTTTTTTAAACCTTTGAACCCCAAGACAACTACTAAAGATTTTCTTGTATACAATTGAAGATTAAAAGAGTTTCATTACAGAAAATTTATCCTTAATTTACTAAGGGCAATTGATCTTGCATTGATAAATTCTAATTAAAATTAATATTGTGTATTCACCAGTGTTACATCAAATGTTTTAAAAAATAAAACAGTACTCAAAAGTACTGACAGTTTTACATGAACTATTTTTCAAACTTGATACGCAGCAAAGGCATTCAACTTGGATTAACAGCCTATTCATTTCTACTCTTGTCTTCTCCCAAATCTAACCACTTTCTTATGTAAGATTCTAAACCTGGCCAGTGTGTGGTTTAAGGACATGAATCACTTCACAATATCTTGTTCAATATGCCCTGTTAGTCAACTCAGAATTTAAACATTTGCTGAAGCCAGAGTTTACATATTAAATTTTGCCCCTAAATGAAACGAAAATTTTAAAAAGTCTGTTAAAGAAGTGTTAGATTGCAGCAGGGCATGTTGAATGAGCGCTGACCTAGGATGGTTGGAACAAACAAAAAAAACAAAAAAGGACCTTAGGCTTCTAAACCAACGGCAGCTGCACCACCTACATCATCTCCATCTCCTTCTTTACCACAACTTCAACTGCTGCATGTCTTGTTGACATGTTCTTCAACAACCACACCAACTTACTTCTTGATTGCAGGAGTCACCGCTGGATGCTCGAAGCAAGCACAGAAAGGTGGGTAAAAATAGACTAGTAGATATGTTTTATAAATTTGAAAAAAAAAATTGGTAGGATAAACGATCAATAAGTGAAAACAGACATTAATTTTTTTCTTCAGATTTTGTTAATGGTATTCTCAGATTGTAAGTGTTGGGGAAGGGGGGGGGGGGGCAGTGCTATGTTGTTTTTTTCTTCTTATAATTATTATAAACTCACAGTAGTTGACATTTTTCTTCTAGTGGAATTCATTTATTTGTTTTATATTACAGAGTCCTAACAGTCTTGATCCTGATGAATTGTTGGAATTGGAGCGTGACAAGGAGAGAAAAGAAAAGAAGAGGGTATGCTATTCTCTAAAAGCATGACAAGATATTTTAACCACCTTAAAGAGTTTTTTTTTAAAGTTAAAATACACACATAAACAACAATAACATAATTCACTATATCTGCACATGTAAATTTAGAAAGTTTTTCTCAAGAAAAATGTTATTATTTATTATTTTTTTATACTCTTAGTTGAGTGAAACATTATGAGCCCAGCCTTGGGCTGGAAGACATTGCTATAAAATTTCTCATTTTATCATTATGATTAAAATCATTAGAGTCTATTTTTTTAGGACCATTCGGTGGAAACCTATGATGCTGACTTATCTAAGAGGAGAAAAAGTGATGACCATCATTCAGTATCCAGTGAGTTTGTTTTGTTAAAATATTGATGTTGCAATACTCTAATGTGGAATAACATAAAGGGTTAAATATTATGATATAGCTTTACTTAAATGTGGCTTAATATAAAAGGTTAACTATTATATATGTTGCAATATGGATATGTGGAATAAAATAGTTGAATATTTATGTGTAAATAAAAAAAAATAAAATATCCAGGTACCTATGTCTCATTCTTTTGAAAAGGGAAAATACAGCAATGTAATATTTATTAGGGAGGTGCCTCACAGTCCCCTTACCCCTAAACTGAATTTCAAATTCCTGTAAACTAGTATGAGTGTATGTGTTTATATTTGTTTAAAATAACATAAACACAGTTATGTGGAGGTGCAGTGATTGCTTGTTCTCTTTTATGTGAAAATCTATAAAGTAAAATTTTATTTATGATTAATTTCATATTTTAAAATTTAAGTTATATTTCTATTAATGTGTATTTTTAAAACCTAAAATATTTTTATTCACAATCCTGCAAACTCATGGAATATTTAATATCTGCAAAATGTATAAAGGAATAAAACATTAGAATTATCAGTCCATAATAAATCAACCCGTTCAGTGGCGATGAACTACTGTATATTAATTTTTCACCAATATGAACACCAATATATTTTAACCCTAGCTATTCAAAGGGGTTTAATCATGTGATGTTTTTAAAAGTGTTTATATTGTGTTGATAAATTTACTTTCAGGAAAATTGAATGGTGAACCTAATGGATCTTCAACTAAGGTATATATTGAAAAAGATTACAAGGATAAAACTTCCAAACAACAGAGTCATTCTTCAAGGAAGGTAAATCCCTTTCCTAAAACATCAATTTGTTATTGTTTGTTTTAAAATCATTCAAATTATATTTTTACATTTTAAAAAACTTTACTTCTTTCAAAATAATTTCAGTGAATCCTTTCTAAAATGTATATATTAGCTTTTAAAAATTTGGCTGTGCAGTTTACCTTAATGCATTAATTTATTAAACCTTTCTTAGGGATCTAATAAATTGAGGGGTTACTAATGTAAGACTGCTGGGTGGTTTAGTCAAATTGAGTTTGGGGGTTAAGGTGTTGGAGTTTTAATCATACAAACTGATGTTGAAGAGTTACAGTGTTGAAGTCTTATTTAAATACAAATACTAATTGAAGTTGGGGAAATTGCGGTGTTGTAATCGTACAATTTTTATGTGATTTTGTCGTTTATTATAATATTTATTTTTGTCTCCCCCCTTTTCCCTTCTTTTTGCGCCATAAAATTTAATGTGAAAATTTAGGGAGCATGAATTTGTTAGTCATGAGAGAAAGTTATCAATGTACTGTATATTGCTTTTGTAGTTTACCATTACATACCATTTTATGAATTTTAGTGTGTAGATTAGTAATTAAAGAAGACAAATCAATTTTGATAGACTTTGTAATTATTTGTTTGACTTCACAGGAACAGTTTGCTGAAGATGGTTCTCCAAAGATGAAAATAAAAGAAAAAAGGGAAAAATCGTATCCTTTTATTTAAAAAAACTGATAAGTCACTGTTGCGTTCTGGGTTCTGGATTGCACTTAAGACTGAACTCTTGTCAATAATAATAATATGTTCTTTATTGTGGTAGTAATACACGTAAGATAATCCTTCACTACTACACGATCTGCATTAGTACAATGAAGTCAATACAGCCATCCAGTACATCCAATTACAGGCTTACAGGCTCCGTTAGTCACAATATTCGAGCCACCTCGATAAAACGTAGGACCAACACTCCCTAGTACCACATCGTCCTCTCGTCCACCACACATTAACTCTGACCTTCTCTCGACTCTCTTGGACACACGCACACTACACTATTTATAGCCCTTGGGCGAACTCTTAAAAGTCATGGCGTGACATTAAAGTGTCCGTTTAACTGAACACATTTCACAACATTTTCACAGCAACTCACAATAAACTCAGTGACAGTGATTCTCATACCTTGACATATCCCCCCTCTTCCGTTAGATACTAGTAGAATCTCACAATCAAAACAAGGCACTTTTGCCTGTGTCACTACATATTCGAACGTTGCTACATATTCGTCCAGCTCTTGAGACCCATCATATTTTTGTAATTGTTTTAATATTTGTCGATTGTCTCTCGACTGACCTGTCATGTCCCGTTCCGTTACCCTTGCCTTAATTTCTGACAATTTTAATTCATGTTCCCTCTCTTTCTGTCTTATTAACTCCTCATACTCTCTCTGTTTCTCTTCATACTCTCTGTTTTCTTACTTTTTCTTCTGCTTGAAACTCTGCCCATTGATCCCTCACATATTCATCCAATTTCTCTCCTCTAATTGCAAGTTTTTCCCCTACTTCCCTAAATAACTCTAATTTTTCGTCCATGCTTACACCTTTACTCTGACATCTAGTTTCCATCTCTACTTCCTACTATTGTACATAAACAAGGGGTTGGAGGAAAAAAATATTTATATCGCTCTCTATGTGACAATACTCTTAAGTGCAACAATCATATAAAAACAAAAAATATTTGTACTTGCCTTCACTGCCACAACCAGTGCACACACTTTCACATATATGAAAAATCACCACACATTATCTTATCTTAGATATACAGACGCTCCTTCTATGCAGAAGATAATTGCGTCCACAGACCATGAGAGATGATCTGTTGGCAAGTGATGCAGCGGTCACAGGCCACGGCTATAGGGGTTCCACGCATTACCCCAGCCGCCTAACTATTGTCTAGTTAGGTACCCATTCGGAGCTGGGTGACTCGGGGACTCCTCAGGCCGCGAGAACAAATCCTCACCTTCGTGTGGATTCGAACCCGTGACCATCGGTATGACAGTCGAGAGCGCTACCTCTCGACCACCACGTCTCACAATTGGTCCATGAAATAAATCTAAATTGTTATTGTCCACACTGTCCTCTACGGTTACGGGATTCTCGACACACGACAACACCGTTGACACTGGGCAGCAACGAGGAGGCAGATGTCTCTCTCAAGGACAAGACAGTCCCCGACAACACACAGGCAGCAACGAGGAGGCAGATGTCTCTCTCAAGGACAAGACAGTCCTCGACAATACACTGGCAGCAACGAGGAGGCAGATGTCTCTCTCAAGGACAAGACAGTCCCCGACAACACAC
>MUZC01001993.1:190275-213440 GCA_002072015.1 Radix auricularia | reverse complement strand
GGGGGGGAATACAGTAATAGGCTGAAAATTTATGTTGATGTATTCACTGAGTGGTTAATGAAAAACTAGTTACCAGATAGATCAAAACAAGACACCAAATTAAATGTCTCATTGGTTATAAGTCTTATAAACAGACCTTAACTATGACTATGAACTGTTACTGCTCTGCCAGGTTAGATAACTGGCAATGTATGATTAATACGTAGCAGGGGTTGGGGTACAGTGGTCAAGCGGCAGCGCACTTGGCTGGCATACCAAGAGTCACGGGTTCGATTCTCAGTGAAGCCTGGGTCTAGTTCTCTTGGCTAAAGGCGTCCCTGATTCTACCCAGCCCGAACGGGTCCTTGACATCAGTTGAAGAAGTAAAGGCCCTGGGCATTGTGTTAGCCGAGGCTATAAAAACTTGTGAAAGCTGCTTCACTTGCCCCATAGGCCAGCAGGGTATGAAAGGGGAACTTTACTCTGCAGGGGTATTGGTACTGGGGAATAATCATTGCAACTGAAATATAAATTGTTAAAAAGAAATCTCCACCAGTATATCAAAATAGAAACTATAAGCTCACATTGCTGAACATACACCTGAAAAGTTGTGTTCATTTTAAAAACTTTACATACCTATATTTGATAATGATATTGTTTGTCAAGAATTTTTTTACATGACTTTTTTCAGCGCTGCTCGTAAAGAAGTCAAAAATTTTTTGTTTCCATCAAGTGTGGGTATGGACATAAAAATAAGAGTTGTAGAATTTGTGGGATTTTGAAATTATTGAAAATAAAAAATAATTAAATTCATATTTTTAAAAAAATATAAAAATGTCCATTACTGCCAGACAATCAGACTGGAAAATCTTGCAAAATGATCTTTTAGGCGAAAACAGTTGACAGATTCATGTCAATTCATTGTGCCCATTGCCTCCTCCAGATCCTGAAACCTTTGATAAGTATCCTCTTCAATACAAAAGAAACATTGCGAGCCCAGGATGATCATACATTTATTTTAAGACTTGAAGACCTAAGGTGTTTGTTGAGTTTAAATTTATTTTGTTTGTGGAAGTGTGTTAATGATTTCTTCAAACTGGCATCTGTTATCATCCAACAAACCTTACATAGCAAGAGGCTATTAGTACTATTAGTGTATTAGGGGGTCGGGTAAGGGGCAGAGCTTCCATATTGTTGTGGTTCTAGTTTAGAGATTACACAAGCAGACAACTCATTATTTTGATGACAACTGTCACTGTAACAACAGTGATTATTTTAGGTTGGGCATTAATAATGTATTTTAGTATCTTTTTGTAAAAGGATGTCTTTTTATTTGTTCAAAAAGTCTTTTTTACACTATATATCCTAGAAATTAAAAAAAAAAATTATTTAGACACAAGAAAATGTATCAAACTAGAGATACAATTTAAATTATGCTAGCTCTCTCGTTATTTTCTTCATTCTGACTATACAAATGCTAATACTAATATGAACAAGGCTTTAAATTACCGGTTTATAGGAGGGAGTGCGGTCGTGTGTTGTTGCGATGCATTAAAATTATACTATACATAAAACTTGTTGCGATACATTATACTATACATAAAACGTGCATCTGTTTATCCTGTGTAAAAAAAAAATGTAACAAAGCAGCAACAAATAGGTTCATAAAATTTTTTTAAAACTTGAGTTTTGTTTATTGCAGACTGAGAATGTATGAGTATGAATTAAAATCTGGTTAAATTCTTTTACTACATATTAAAAATATATTTTATTTTTATAATTCTATCGTTGACTTAGAATTAGAAATACTTTCACAGAGTGCTATTTTTCACTACTAGTAAAATTTCCCTAAGAAAAATTAAAATATTGCTTTTAATTTTTTTTTATTGTACTTCGCAAGAATGAAATCAGTAATTTAAATTTAAATAAAAAGTTTGTTTTACTGGTTGTCAGAAGGAGAGCATGTAGATTCAATTTTCTGTTCAAAGTAATCGAAAGAGGGACACACAAAAATAGCGTAATTAAATTTTTACATAGAATCTAATTTTTTTATTAAATATATTTGTTATAATCTATTAATTTATTCAATTCAGTTCTATTCTTTGTTTTAAACTTGTTTTCTTTCAGTTGAAGTAGTCTAAATAAAGATAATTTTTACCGTGCTGATAGCAATTTTTAGTGGGGGAAAATGGCAGCGCCCATGGAGAAAAACAAACAAATTCATAAACAGCTCTCAAAGAGGCTGTTTAAAAAGCTAAATAAAATACAGAAAAACCTTTCCTTAAAAGAAAATCTACTTATATCAAGTGAAGCTACAAGGGTGATAGTACATTTTAGTTTTTTGGTTTATTTTAAAATCGAAGAGTCTGCTGCTACAATGAAGTAGACAACTCGGGATGTTGTTAGTCGTAACACTAGCAACATTCCATCGAATCGTCTCCTGCTACGACTGGTCGTAAAATATATATGCTATATGCTTATAGTTTTGACTGAAGTGAAGAATCTCGACCGTGACGTCACAACGCTACCGGTTGCTTGGAACGAGAATTCCTTCCTTTGAATCATGTTTGTTTATGTAATTTATGTTTTCTTATTTATTTATTACCTCCTCTTGCGGGGAGAAACTAGTGAATTTAATTAAAATTAATGAAAAATAACAGGGGAGGGGTTGAGGGGAAGGCCCTCCCTCCCCTCATATATTCTAAAAATATAAAAATGCAGAACTATATTACACTACTATGCCTTTTTTAAAAGTCACGTGCCATAGCAACAAGATGGCCGCCAATAATGACGTCACGGTCGAGATTGTACATGTTTACCTTGTATTTTAACTATGCCAATGCTAATACTAATACTAATCATTAGTTCTCATACTCATAGTGGTACATCATATATTCATGATTTAAAATGATTAGGTAAATAGGTAAGCCGATTAATTGATTAATGAATATTAAAGGTAAAAAAAACTTAATTGGTGTCAGCTTTCAATTTTTCAAAAATTAACGATTTAATTTAAATTAATCATTAACAGCCCTAATAACTATTTGTTATTAAAAAGTCACCAATCAAGTTTTGTTACCTTTAAAATTCATTAATCGGCATACCTGTTCAAAATAAGATTTAATTATTAGAACTAATGTTTAGTATTAGTTTAGTATTAGCATAATTAAAATACAGGTTTAGTCGTAACTGGCGGCTGGATAGCGAAGTCAATAGTGCACCTGTCTCACAAGCTGAGGTGCGCAGGATCTAGTTCACAATAAAGCCAAAATAAAAACTTTGATGAATGACTATTGGCACTATTGCTAAAAAGTCCTTCGCTGACCTGGAGAAGATGGTACATGATGTTTTTGAGCCGACGTTTTGGCGCAATGTGACGTTTTGACACAGGTTAATTTGTTGCACAGATTGCGTAAGCCATTATTTACCGTTCCTGCCTAATCATGCGTGCGCTTCACATTTATAAAAGCGCAAGAGTGTTCTAGACTAAAATCATAAGTTAAATAGAGTTTCATAAATATATCACATATTATAATTCAGTTAAGCTAATAAAAAGGAAAAAGTTACACCGAAGCGTTATAAATAAAAGTTGAATCACAGCAGATTCCAGAATCATGACAATTGTTGAGAGTTACAGAGAACGAATCATCATTGAGTATCTTAGAGGACTTGCCCATAATTTTTTGATGGACTAATATACAAGGACTTATTAAAGGTACAAGATTAGACAGGACTCAGAATAATAGTTATAAGTTGATTATTTTGCATTTGCTAAATGTAAAATATTGCATGGCACTAGTAACTCGTTAAATGTTTCTTAATTTATTTATTTTGCATTCTCTTTATTAAAAGTTTATAAACGTTAAGTTAAATAAAAAGTTATTTTTAAATTATGCCAAAATGCTCTGTGCAAAAATGTCCTGCGCCAAACGGTCGTGCCAAAACGTCCTGCTTTGTGGAGAGGAGATGGGCGCCGCCAAGATCTACCAACCCCAGAGAAAGTTCTAGTGGAAATATTAGTTCCTCTTACGACCACCAGGTTATGGGACGCAAAAAAAAATTTAAAAATAGTCATAACTATAACCACATAGCATGTTTTTACAAGTAGTAGTTTACTGGTTGCTGTTACCCCGATCATAGCATTAGACACTTCGTTACAAAAAAAACTTGTGTGTTTCTATTATTGGCCTGAACTCCCTGTTTTATGGCCTTGTCTTTTTCTAGGCTGGAAGATGAGATTTTGCCTTATTATAGAGCAGTGGAGTAACTCATTCTTTGTAATTTATTTTGAAAGCATTGATAGCCGAACCATTTGTCATTTGTCAATGATGGCAAGCCCACTGTTTCTACGTGCATTCTGCTAACACTTAAAATGCTTCTTTTGCTAATCAGGAAAAAGTGTACTGCCTGTTGCTTGACTGGCTCTAACCTGGTTATGATGTTCTGGGTATAAGAGTCCAAGACATCAGGCACATATTCTAAAATTTGCTGGACAGAGCGGGTTTATAATAGACTCTTTCTTTAACCCTAGAGTTGCCAATAATGAGACTTTTCCCTAAGGTTTCCGCTTGTAGAAACTGACAAGATTACCCAAAGCGTGCTCTAGGGCAGGAGTCTCCAAACTTTTCTGTCGCAGGGCCTCATTAACTGTCAAACAACAGTTTGAGGGCCGACTACTAGCCCCCAAATTCTAAGTTTTGTGTTAAACTCAAGGTCTCAAGGGGCCGGATGAGAGGGCCTCGCAGGCCGCATCTGGCAGTGGGCCGTAGTTAGGGGACCCCTGCTCTAGGGTAATGCAACCTAAAAAATTTAAGTTGTGATGAACTACTTAAATATTGTTATCTTAAACTTCAATGTAAGTAGTTTTAATGATAACTTGTTGGAAGCGAGTGTTTGTTGAGCAGATTGTTGATTTTAGGTAAAGAAATTTTTAAAATGAACCACAACTGCATGTGCACTTCATTGATTTATCGCTTTGATTGTGCCTTGCTTGATAGCATGAAATGCCATAATACCTTCAGGTAAACAGATTAATTGCTTTTTGAAGTTGGTGGTATGAAACATTGTAAATTGATGTTTGAAGTTTTTCCACAAACACTTTAAACATTTAGATGTATACTAACCTACAAAACTGCCCTCTTTGTCAACTGAGTTAATAATTCTGTAGCCGCAGTTCACATGTTCCACTTGAAATTTTTCATATTAAAATGGAGGTAAAACTGACTCATTCTGTGATTTTAAAATCAAACATAAATATCCAGCACTCATTGACAGTTTTACATTATGTTTACAAAAGTGGTTCCCTAATAATATATTATTTATAAACATAACCATCAATAGACAATACTCTTAAAGAAATGTGCACAACCCTCAGAACTTGGTCAAATATCGTAGGTGTATCAACTAAAATCTAATCCAACTTTCTTTTCAGGTAATTGTTGTTCAAAATGGAGGTCTGGGAAATGATGTTAAGCAAAATGAACTTTTGCCATTATTTCAACAATATGGGCAGATAGAAGAGATTGTTATGTTACCAAAGAAACAATACAGTTTTGTATGCTATACCCAAGTGAGCAGTGCAACATTAGCATTGAGCAATCTCAATGGGCATCTGCTTAGGGCAGGAAAAGATCCTACCCAAAATGTTACATTGTACTTGCTGTATGCAAAAGAAGGTAAGGCGTTTTACAAATACAGATAAAATACTAAGAGAATAAACAAAATTCAAAACATTTTGTGGATTATGTGCAGCTGTCTACTAAAATCTATTGAGTTGTAACACTTGGCTGGTCATAAATGCTTAAACACTTTTTATAATTAAAAAAAAAAATCTTTATTAATTTTTATGAATTGGTTAATGTAAGAATTAGCGATATTATAATTTTGCTATTAGTGATAATATGGGGTTTTTCATGTCAGTATTAGCAACATTAGACATTTGTTATCAGTTTAACATTATCATAGAGGGTACAAGTTTTTATAACATCTTAAAAAAATTGTTGACTTTGACCATTGTTTTTCCGGCATAATTTTCTTTCCCAATTCAGCGCCATCTAGTGTTGTGCCACCAAATGAAATACCACCAGGGCTCATCATAATAGAAGACTTTGTTGATGAAGAGACAGAGAAAGCTTTGTTAAAGATTGTGAATGATGAAACAGAAGCCAATAATAAAGGTATGTATGTTTTTGACTTCTTAATTGAAATTAAGAATTATTCTTATCATATGATTGTAATCCTGGTTTTAAAATTTTAAATGTTTTAAATTAAAATGTTTAATATTTAAAAAACAAGAAGTAATTTTGCTTTTCTTAATATTCTTTTAAAAGTGAATGTAAATTTTAATTGAAAGGTGTAATTAACAAACTTTAAAAATCATATTTATTTTGATTTAATTTAAAAATGTTAAATTTGTTTTTCCTAGGAATTTTGAAGCATAGAAAGGTCCTTCATTATGGCTATGAATTCAAATACAGTATAAATGATGTTGACATCACTGATCCATTACCTGTTGGAATACCTGAACAGTGCCATACATTTCTGAAACGAGCCTTAAATCTAGGGTTGGTCAAACATTTTCCAGATCAGCTGACAGTGAATCAGTACAACCCAGGACAAGGTAAAAAAATTTTGGGACATTTAAAAAAAACATACTCCATGCTGTAACAACACTTAATTTTGAATTATACTTACTGGTGTGAATTATACTTACTGGTGTGAATTATACTTACTGGTGTGAATTATACTTACTGGTGTGAATTATTCTAACTTACTGGTGTGAATTATACTTACTGGTGTGAATTAGAACCATACTTACTGGTGTGAATTATACTTACTGGTGTGAATTATACTTACTGATGTGAATTAAACAATTTTTGACTTCACATTAAATCCTAGAGTATTACTGAATTCACCTGCTTGTCTTGTAAATACTCATGTCTGAGAGAGTAATAAACCACTCCTTCCTTTTTTTCTGTTAGGAATTCCCCCACACGTTGATACCATAGATGCATTTGAAGACGGCATTATGTCTCTCAGTCTTGGATCTCAAGTAAGTCTAACATTTTGATTAGTTGGCTTTTAAGAAAAAAACATTTCAGTAACTGATTTTAATGGCATTGAAACAATGTTCCCTTTAAGTTGCATGGAAGCACAAATATCTAACAGACGCCTCACAGCAGTTTAGAATTACAGCACAGCAAATTTTATCAAATATATACCTGAAAAGCTAATTCGTTCTAAGGTATTTTTATTGTTTACAAGGTTGTCATGGACTTTAGACATCCTGATGGAAAGCATCTACAAGTACTTTTACCAAATCGCAGCCTCATTGTGATGACAGGAGACTCTCGATACATCTGGTCACATGGTATAACTCCTAGAAAATCAGATATTGTTGCCACTGCCAGGGGAGATGGTGTGACTCTGCTCCCCAGGGAAACAAGGACATCATTCACATTCAGAAAAGTTATCTTCAATAGAGAAGAGCGCAAGATCACCAGAGAAAATTATAGTGGTCTCCAATCAAGGACATTACCTCAGAACGATGGTGAAGCCATTGAACTGGAAAGGCAACATGTTCATAAGGCATGTATTGTTCGGAAATGTATTATTTCATTAGGAATACTAGCCTGTTATCCCTTGTGATTAATGATGAAGTAAGCCATTAAATTAACATTTAGTAACGAAATAAATATAATTTAGAATATGATAAAATATTATTTAATTTGTTTATTTACAATTATTTTTTACTTTTCAGCAATTATGATGTGGCAAATTTTTATGATAAAAATTAGTTTTGGGGAAAAAAATAAAATTTTAAAGCAATATTAGAAATATATTATAACTTCTTACAAAATGTACATCGTTACACCTTCATATGTGCAGGTGTATGACGACATAGCCGCCCACTTCAGTGGGACACGTTACAAACCATGGCCACGAGTTGTTGAGTTTCTCTTGGAACAGCCGGCAATGTCCATGCTGGCAGACGTCGGATGTGGGAATGGAAAATGCCTTGGAGCCAATAAAGGTTTATTTGAGGTGAGAAATTATTTTTAATTATTTAATTGCAACTGAAAATAGAAATCTACAATTGTTCATTTTACAAGCAACAATTGTTAATAGTTTGTACATGATTTTAAGGTCTTTAAATTAGTTTATTTTTCATCATGTAAAGTTTTAAAAATCCTAGTTAGCATAAGTGTTCACTCAATATTTAAACACCAAATTAACTAAAATGCACAACATTTTAGATCGGAAGTGACTATAGTGGAAACCTGGCCAGTATATGTCGAAGCAGAGGATTTGAAACCTGTATCGCTGATGTAACTTGCCTGCCATTCCGATCAGATGTCTTTGATGTGGTTCTGTGTATAGCCGTTATTCACCATATGGCAACAAAGGTAGAAAAATCATTTGGAACGTAATTTTAACCACTAGAAAGAACTTGAAGTCTTTTGGGATTAGTGTGGTACACAAATCCATTTGGAGACCTCAAGGCAAGAAATGGCTATGTGCCAATTTTGAAATTTTTTAGTTATCCATGTTATCTGATAGAGGGTAAAAAAAAAAGAATGTTCTGAGTGAGGTCTTATGGGAAAATAACGTCTCTGACCCTATGAAAAATTCAAATGTATTTGGTTAATAAAGATAAATCTGTATAGTTTTCAACTTTATAACTTGAATATCTCAAAACTGCAAAAATTTCATATGGTCATTTCATTCCTTAAAGGTCTTCATTAATTTCCTGACTGATTTGTCAGTCTTACATCACCTGGCTTCTGCATTTTTCATGTTTGCTCAAAGTGACCTGTGTCTAAGTCAAAATGACCTGTGTCTAAGTCTAAGTCAAAATGAAGGGTCAACATCCTAGACTGGACTTTTCACCCATACAATTTTTACTGGTCCAACCCTCCACCCACCCCGCACCCTCAGAAACTATCAATGACTGCAGTGTATTAATAGTATTATTACAATTCAACCACATTATTGGTACTGCATCAAGAGCGAGACATCTTTGTTTCTCTCCTTGTAACTTTAGAGTTTGAAGAGGGTGGATGGTCAAAACAGGATCGAAGTTGTTAGTATTCCAATTATAGCTTGCATGCCTGACAAGTTTCCTTCAAGTAGAATGATTGTTAAATGCTTGAGTGAGTGGCCACTATTTTTAGTGGACCAAATGATTGTTAAATGCTTGAGTGAGTGGCCACTATTTTTAGTGGACCAAATGATTGTTAAATGCTTGAGTGAGTGGCACAAAGTTTCCTAGTACCTTACTTTCATGTCCTTCCTCTTAATCCCCTGTTGTCTTTGTTCTTCATATGTCCACGTCCATAATGTCCAGTGTTTTTATGGCACTAATAGTGTTGTAATCATAAGAGTATTTCCTGAGTGCAAGTGTGTGAAAAGTTATCTTGACTCATGAAAATATAATTATGTTCAAATCTTATGGGTGCCATTTTTGTTTCTTTGTTGTATAAAGTTGTAATGATTACTTTTACTAAAAAATAATTTGTACATATTTAAACATAAACGTGCAAAATCTGGTAAATCAAACTACCAAACAGTTCCTATGTAGCATATGGATGACTCCTAATGATAGATTTACATTTTGATTGTATATGGATGGGTCCTTATCCTTATTAAATTATAGCATGTTTTCATTGTAAGCTTCTTTGGCGTGACTACCTCAGGGGCTTTGTTTTAAAAGAGTTTGTTAAGATATTTTAGCACTAATCTTATTTTTAATCTCCAGAGAATACAATACTTAAAGAATATTCATAATCATTATATTGGTTGTTTTGAAATAACGAATATTTCATCTTTTGAATCTTTTAGGAGAGGCGGCACAAAGCAGTAAGTGAAGTTGTTAGAATCTTAAGACCTGGCGGGAAAGCTCTTATATATGTATGGGCCATTGAACAGGAATGCAACAAAACTGTTTCAAAGTACATCAATCCTAAGAAACAAAGTCAAAGTGCGGAAGTTACAAAAGAGGAAATAAACGCTACAGATGCAATCACAAAAAGCATGGCTCCTGACCATATCAAGTCATCAGGAGTTCAGCAGACATCTAAACAAGATGAATTTGATGTCAGCAGCATTTCAGAATCACCTGATGTAAACAATAAATCCGAACTCATGCATGCGAGTGCATTACACACTAAACCCTTAGCAGAAAAGTGCCGTTGTAATGAAACATGTGAGTTGCAGACGGCTTCCAAGACTTTACACGTACATGTTAACAGAACTCAGTTCAAAGAGCAGGACATGCTGGTTCCCTGGCAGTTGAAAAGTAAACAGACAGAACAGGTGGACAAAAGGACAGGGGACAGCAGTGATGACAGAAGCCATGTTTTTCACAGATACTATCATGTGTTTAGGCTTGGGGAGCTGGAAGCTGTTTGTAAAAAAATACCCCACTGTGAAATCAGAAAAAGTTACTATGATCAGGGGAATTGGTGTGTAGTCCTAGAAAAGATGCATACATTAAAGTGTGAGGCACGATCATTTGCCTCACTTTGAGGTGTCATTTAAAATCTATCATAATAAAATATTATTAAATGTAAAATGTCTGTTCAGAACTTTGTAATTTGTTATTCGTGATCATTGAATGAGACAGTTAAATATATAGCATTAAACCTTTGGGCATTGGAATCTTAAATGTTGTTACTGCATTAAATTTTATTTAAGTTAAAGGAACATTTCTTTCATCATATCATTCAGATCTAGTTGAGATTTAGTAGGATGTTGATAATATAGTAAACAAAACATTCCATCAATTTTAAGTGAATGCTTTATTCATGCACAAAAGAAGAACCTTTATAAAACTTTAATTACCAAACTTGAAAATTGTCCTTTACATTATCATTAATTCATTAATACAAACTTCATGATATTTTAAAAAAAAAAGTCTTTTCCCAAACAATATTTACATTTGATTACATATTTACATGGAAATGACCAAACAATATTTTAATTATCCCAGTAACTCTGTTATAGCCTCCTCTGGTTGGAGTGTGTCATAAATAGCTACTGATGTTCCATTAAATACAAAAATTAAGCTGATTTTGGAAGCTTGCAGAAAATAAAGGATTAAAAAAAAATTGAAAGTGGAAGCTGTGATAAATGCAATATTTTAAGAATCATTTAACTTTTTTGTGTAACAAAAATTTAAGGGTCATCTTATAAAGTAATTGTAAAACATATGTTTTAAGTCGGGTTTATGTCTCTTTAATTAAGAAAGCAGTAACACGATGTCAGTGTTACAATTCTTGTAGCCATGAGAAAGTGATTGTAAAAAAAAATTATATGGAAAAAAAAACAACTCAACGCTCAAAATGATTCAACAAATTAGATGAATGGTGTCCACTGGGTTCAGATTTGATTTCTAATAGTATTTTATAGGGCTGTTATCGATTAAATTAAATTTAATCGTTAACTTTTGAAAAATTACCGATTAATTAATCGATAATTTTGTTAAAGCTATAAATAAAGATTATGACGTCATTAAACTGAACTTTTCAAGGGAAGTAATAAAAACAGTCAATTGATATTTTAAAAAAAATATTTTTAAAACATAGTTAGCAATGAAAATATGTTAAATAACGCATTAACAAATTAATTTTATAAATATCATCTTTTATCCCAAGTGGTTCAAAATGTATGATTTTTTTTTTCTAAGACCTCATAATCATTTTTTCATTTAGGTCTAGTTGTTTTCCTTCACATTTTGTGCCATTTAATGGCATTTAAAAAAAAAAAATGCCCATAACTTAAGCATTTAATTAAATTTAATTTAACTTAAAATATATAAAAATTGTTAGGAGATATATTTAAATATAAGTAGTTCAATATAATGTCTATGAATTGAAATTTTGTTATTGTTAAATAATTAAAAACAATGTTTTATATATATATATATATATATATGCTCCAGCCCTATCGTTGATATATATATATATATATATCATTGTCCTTATAAAACTGGTTATTTTAAAGTTTACACTTTCCAACTTTTTATTTGACGGAAAAGTTTGTATTTTAAAAAAAAACATACAAAAAAAAAACACAAATATTATTAATTATTCATTAATAAATCGGAAAAAAAACTTAAAACATTTCTTTAATTTTAATCACTATTTTATCGATTAAAATAANCCCCAAAAAAAAAAATTATTTAAAAAATATAAAAAATTGTAATAATTTTTTACACAAAGAAAAGAATGCCAAGAATTAGCCTTACAGATTACAATATGGCCTGAAAATTAAATTGTTAAAATTGGTGGGGTAAAAAAATATTCAAGATATTTTTTCTTTAAATCAATTTTTAACAACTCACTGCATGCTCATTTTTTAAAAAAAAATGTCCTGCAACTTTTCAATATTCTACATAATTTGTTTTTGCATTAAAAAAAAAATGTGTTTCATGAAACAAAGTTAGCATTTATCATTTTGTATCATATCATTCAAGTCACTGCATATTTTTTAAAATGAATCCTGAGACAGATGTAAAAAATTGATTTAACAACCAAGTATAATGCAGAGGAAGAGAAGAGCTAGCATGTTTCACAATTAAATTATTTAAAAACTGTAATTCCCCAAAATACTTTTTAAAATGACTGGTTCAACATGTCAGTAAATATGGAAGAACATGACCGGTTACCTTCATAAAAGATAAAGACATCAGAAAATTTACAATTTTTAGAGTTTCCAAGGTTGCAATAATCATAAAAGATTAATGTGTTAACATCATAAAGAATTTTAACTCCAAGTTTCACAGTCACTGGAAGATATATTCAAAGTTCATTAAAAAATTTTTTTATCAAACTTTCACACTGATAAGTTACAATATCAATATCATTTTAATGATTATGCAGCATTTGAAGAATATGTAATAAAAATTTCTTATGAAAATTAATAATTTGAGAACTTCATTCAGTTAATTCATTCAAAAACAAACATAAATAAAAACATTAAATGCCTGACAGATCTTATACATAGTTGTAATACACATGAGAATCACTTAATCTTTTAAGGACTTTGAATGATGCCCTGAATATGAATGCTGTTAGAGCTTGGTTGATCAGACAGTGACACATTGACGTTTGGGTGATGGTAAGTAATTGTACCAATGTTGAGGTTGTCTTGAAGAACAACAATAGTTTGTGCAAATGTCTGAGGCATCACTGTAGCATACTGCACCTGTGGCATTTCTGCTGTGAGGACACAGCCAGCGTCATAACTCTGAGCAAACTCAACAGGAACAAACTGCTGTGTAGTGTGAACAGATGACGGCTGTGTTGGGGTGGACATTGATGAAATACATTGTTCTGATAGATTCTCCACTGAGTGAGGTGTCACTGAAGTAATATTCTGCAAATGATTTGTGCTGTTTTGTATTGTAAACTGTGATGGCTCTGGGTTGAGTTGATTTGAACTCATTGTATTATGAATATCTATGGTGCGAGCATCATTGGATGCATTTACAGCTAAAATTGATCTCGACTCATTGAATTTACTGTTCTCTATCTGTTCTTTTGAGGATGTAGGTTCTGAGAGAGGAGTGAACACAGGTTCCTCTTTGACTTGGGTGGTTGATGAAGCTCTACTTTCATTATCTGATGGATGGGAAACAGATAGAAATTGGTTGTCATCAAAGTGAAAGCCTGTGCCTTGAAGTTCTTTTACTGGAAGTTCTTCTCCTATTTCATAATGGGGCTGATAACCTGATTCAGAATCTTGACTGCATTGCTGCGGGTGCTGTTCCTCGTGGCCGGGACTGCCGTGTTGGTTTGGTTGTGATTCATCCTCATTTATTACACTAATGAAAAAATCATTCTTTTTCAGAATTTGACAGATAGTATCCTCTTTCCACAGTTTGGGATCTTTTTTGTGGATCAGAATCATGTGTCTACGAAGAACAGATGAGTCAGCAAAGGCTCTGTGGCACATGCCACACTCAAAAGGTTTTTCTCCTGCGTGAATCCGCTCATGGCGCACTAATGCTTGTCTTTGACTGAAACCTTTCCCACACATTGAACACACGTAATCTTTTGTGGCTTTGTGGACTTTAGCATGAATAGCCAAGCCTGATGCTTGCTGAAATGATTTTTCACAAATGTTGCATGTAAATATTCTTTCATCCTTGTGCATAAACCTGTGCTCTTTTAATGATTTCACATAAGAGAACTTCTTTCCACACTCTTCACATGCGTAAGGGCGTATTCCCATATGAACATTAGCATGTTGGTTGTAAGAGCTTTTTTGGGAAAAGCTTTTGCCACATGTTGGGCAAATATAAGAACGTTTCATTCCCAAGTGATTGGATTTTATATGATTAGCCAGGACATATTTTGTGCTGAATGATTTAGAACAAAATTTACAAGCAAACTGAGGTTTTATGTAGCCCTCAGAATGAATCTTCATGTGATCAGTTAACCTTTTCACATCCTTGTACATTTTTCCACATATATCACAAGAATGTTCAGCTTTTGAATGGCATTTTATATGACGGCGTAGATCTTTCCTGTATCCAAATTCTTTCAAGCAAATTTCACATGTAAATTTATTTGTTAAGTGGATACGACGCTTGTGCTCAACTAATTGCAAAAATTTAGATGTTTCATAAAGGCATTGATCACACTTATATTGGGAATTAGGTAAATCTTTGTCTTGACTTTTTCTGCCTCTTTTCTTCTTTCCATTTTCTACTTGATTATCAGTTGTTTTTTCTTCTGTTCTTTTAACAACCTTTTTATCTTGCTTGGAATTTTTTTTAACTTTTACATTTGCAATTTTTAAAGGTACTGGACTTTTACAATTATCAGTGTTAACAATATTGTTGGTTTCATTTGAATTGGCAGATTTACAATTTTTCTTTGAGGCATTGGTATTGAGAACATTATCTTTATTAGCTTTCTTAGACTTTCTAGTTTTGTTATTGCCTTTAGATAGCAGTACATCATCTTTCAAATTATTTATCTTTTCTTTCAACATTTGCCTTGCTGATTTTCTTTGATAAACTATTTCACCATTTGATCTTCTCTTTTCTCTTATATTTGTACTAATATTTACTAATGTACCTTCATTACCTCTGGCATTTACTGGTGAAACACTCTTTTTTCTGCCTTTTGTGGCAATCAATTTTAAAGCTTCTTTAAATTTTTCTTGTCTTTTTTTTCTCTTTGGATTAGGTTCTTTTTTTTCTTGTGATGGTTTTATTAAAGTTTGAAATGTTTCAGTCCCACATATAGTTGACTCTCCTGCAACTACATTTTCAAAAATTTCTTTGTCAATAGCAATTATTTTTTCATGAGCTACAGTCATTATCTTTTCCTCCTGGGGTTTAAGATCATTCTCTTCATAAAAACATTTTTTTTGAAATTTTTTAATAGTTTCTTTATTATAAACTTGACATAATACTTGTTCAATTTCTGTTATAGAAGGCCGATCAAATTTGTTTGGTTCTTCTGCCTCAACAATAATAATTGGATCTGGGGGCATTTGACCAGATTTTAAATATCTTTTTCTTGACTTATCTCCAGTTTTGCCTCTTGGATTTATATTAAAATACCATTTGTCATGTGGATTTTTATCAATAATTATATTGTCACCATCACCAGGACTACAACCAGAAGCAATGAATGGAGACTCAGCCTCTGGACTTTGGAGTGTAGAATCTAAGCATGTGAGATCATCCTGATGATTATTATTATCGGAACAGTTATTCTCATGTAAACATGAATCATGTGTTTTTGATTTCCCTTTGTTTCTCAGTAAGGTAGGATGAAGTTTAGTCTCTGAAGGTTCAGACCAATGATTATTTTCCTCTTCAAAATGAGTAAATGCTTGGTTGAAATCTTCCTCACTTGGCACCTTTCCTTTGGATATGGCACTGTGAAGAGTTGAAATCAAAGTCTTTAGGAAAGAGTCAATTTTTATTATTGTTTTCCAAGAGCCTTTTATCGTGACAGGTCTGTCAAGAGATACGATTTCAACCTCTAATTGAATAAAAAGCCTGTGCAAGTAGGCTATTAATCCTTTTGGGTGTGGAAATGTATCAACATAATTATCAGCGACTACCACTGTTGCAAATGAGAAAGGGCTAGGAAGTACACATACATTCATGTTCATTTATATTATGAACATATTTTTAAAAAAAATAATAAGACAGAAACTGAGATGTGGTGAAAATCGAAATTCTAAGCAAAACTTGTTATGGTTAGAAATTATTATGAGTGGGCTCCCCTTAAATGTAGCTCCGCACATTGAGATTGCTTGTGAGGCGGGTTTTACATCGACCTTGTTTGGAAACAGTCAATATGTAATATCAGGGGCGGATTAAGACTGCACGGGGCCCCGGGCTGCAATGAAACGGGGGCCCTAACCAACCAGCGTCCCTTAAAATAAAATGATTTTTAACAGCTAATATAGGACTGTAACTAAATATTAATAATGAAAATAAAATAAAATAAATGAACACGAAGAAATAACTGTTTGAAGTGTTTGCGGTATGTTAAAATTGAGTGTGAAAAGAAAATTTTCATTTTCCACTGCTGGGAATCAAACACCACACCGGTTGCATCACGCGCCTGTACTCTCTCCACATGGCCAGCAGGGTGACCCGTCAAAACGGCCCCTGACAAAACGGCCCCGACAAAACGGCCAATTTTGCCAATTTAAAAGAAACGCATTTTAAAAAGTGCCCTTTCTTCTCTTCTGGAAATAATGGGTTGAAGAAAATTGGGAAAAAATCTTTTAAAAACTTTAAAATCCTAATAAAAATGGGGCCGTTTTGACCGGGGCCGTTTTGTCGGGGCCGTTTTGACCGGGGCCGTTTTGTCCGGGGCCATTTTGACCGGGGCCGTTTTATCCGGGGACGTTTTGACCGGGGCCGTTTTGTGTGGGGCAGTTTTGTCGGGGCCGTTTTGTCCGGGGCCGTTTTATCGGTGAACCGGCCAGCGGAGCTTGTCTAAAATGAGAAATTTTACAAATTTAAGCTATATTTTATACTATATTCTCTAAGTGAGCCAATTAAATACCGTTTTATCGATTATTAACACCATCAAGTCTGAATCGTGATCAGTTGTATAGTTAATGTTTATAAATTTTTAATTTTTTTATATTTTCAAGGGTTCGTGCAAACATTTGTACACTTTTATTATAAATATAAAAAGTTAAGGAGCCCCTAAACCGTCGGGGGCCCATGGCTTTAGTCCGCTCAGCCCCCCCCCTTAATCCGCCCTTAGTGTATTATATACATATACAGTGGTACCCCGCTTAACGAACATAATCCGTTCCGGAAGAGTGTTCGTAAAGCGAAATGCTCGTTAACCGGACCAAATAATCCCATAAGAAATAATGGAAATAGCGATTAATCCGTTCTCTCGTTCCCACACCCACCCATTTCAATGTTTGTTTGTATAATATTATTGCTAAATAATGACAACTAAAGTGTAAATACATTATTATTAGAAGAAATATAAACAAATAAAGAAAAAATAAGGCAATAAATAAATGCATAAATCACGACTGCAGAAGCTGCATCAACAGTAATGGTTGAGGTGACAGCTGATAGGACAAGGGTACAGTAATTTAAATGTATTTAATGACGGTGTACATGGCTTCACGCGTGTTACGATATTAGAGTGCCACCTTACACAGAAAACATAATATTTAAATGAAATTAAAAAATGATTTGAAACATGCTCACTTTAAAATAGAGAATACTTTTTTTTTCTTAGAGGTGATAAAAATAATACCGGTGAAAGAGCGAGTTAGAAATGTGATAAAATGTTGCTTTAAATATCATCTACTTTCATTAAACACTTAGAACGAACTATAATACGCGTAATTTAAATGGAAAAACATGTCACAATTTTTAAAATTTATTTGTTTAAATTTAATATTTCTTACGTTGAAACAGTTAAAAATAGATGTGAAATCTGTCAATATCAGCAACAAACTCATTTAAGGTAACTCCAACTCGAATAAGGACAGTGTTGGTGACACTTATTCCGTGTTAAGTAAGTATGATGGCAGCATAAAACTTGCTAGTCAGAGCAGAAATGAGACTTGGTGCCGACCACAAAATGCGTCACGCTCCTAAGGGGGGGGGGGGGGAAGGAAGGGGTGTAAGAAAGGTTAGTTAGTGACGGGGGTCCGCCATGTGTGATGGCACACATTTATTTTGTTAAATTATTATTTTGTGTAGTTCATTAATTTTTTTGTTCCAAAATTTAAATAGCTTAATTTTTTTTTTCAAACATTTCGTGAGACATTTGAATTACTTTCATGTAAAAAATAAATAAATAAATAAATTTTAAAAAAAATGAAATGAGCATCACCCGAATGTGTTGTTCATAAATCTGAATTGGATGCAGCAGGACTGATATATTAGGATCAGGAATGGTTTGAAAATCGTGTTCGCACAAGCCAATATTTCCCTCAAATTGTGAAATATCAGGACATAAAATGTTGCGATAAAATACGAAGCTCACATTTCAACGTTTTACCTTCGAGATCTTTCCTCCTCTAGTCCCAATCAACCTAACAGCTGGTGGCTTAGAGCTTCAGAAAGAGCAGATGCAGATTCTCATACGTTTCCTTAATTGGTTGTGACACAAAACTCTCAAATTTGATGACATTATGCCGATATCAAAAGTAGTTTTCAAAGTACAGCCATGTGATCTTTATTGTCCATCTTTGCAGACCAGCTTAATGGATCGAATTTGCAAATTATGTCACTTTTATTTTACCTCACAAAAAATGTGGAAGAAACAAGCAGGACAACACAGAGCTCGGGCTCAGGAGAATGTGCACACCTAAACGTTTCAATAATCACCTCAGATAAAACGAATCCATCCTTTGAGAATCGCTGCTAAAAGGCAAATAGAACCCATGACAGTTATTGCCAGAAGAGAAAATTCACATACAGAGGCTGTACGAGTTGATCTGTCCAGGAAACGATGATGGTCAAAGATTGACGCCAGTCGTAACTATGGATCAACATTTCACTTTAGCATGGTAAGATGATGTCCAGTGAATATTTTTGAATTAAACATAATTCACAGGACCATAATAAACAGATTCAATATATCACAAGAGCTGCTCACATCAATCTAGTCACCAGTGGCGTAGTTAGGGGGGCGGAGGGGGCGGTCCACCCCGGGCGGCACTCATTCAAAGGGCGGCATTTGTGGACATTTGAAAAATAAACCCAGCTAATTCCGAAAACCACCCTTTTCTTTTGAAGGGGGAAAATCATAGGGAAACAAAACGAATCTCAATTTTGAGTTTAAATTAACGGATTCGTGCAACATTTGTTTCATTACATAGTGGTTGTTATAACTAACGCAGAACAGTTTAAAATGTTAAAATCGCTCAAAAAAGGTAACTATTTGTTTGCAAAATTAAGCGGTTTATGTCACAGATGGCGCTTTTATAAGAAAACTGTACAAAAAAACAACACATCACCGCTGGTCCGAATATATGTAGTATTAATATTGCACGACAGTTTTAGCGTGGAATTTCGACATTGGCAGAATTGAATGATGCGCTAACAAGTACCTACATGACATAGTGGTTCAAATATTGTGTTTAAATTGCAAGTAGTAAATTATTTTACTGTTTCAGGTTTTATAAAATTATTTTAAGGTAACTTATTAAAAAAATTAATTTACTTGGTTTTTATTGCATTAAAGTAACACATATAGCTTGTATTTTTCATTAATTTACGCTTATTCATTAAAAATGAACGATTGTTCATTTCTTCGTTAATAAACACCACAATAACATAAATAATTACGAAAAAGACATACTTAAAAATTTCAAGCGTATTGGAAAATTGACACCTGAGGCACTCAGCCTGACGAGTTCAGATGCTGGAATTTTACTCTGTTCATGGCAATCTGTTACTTTTCTATGGTGCCTCAATTTATGGGAACCCATCGTTTTTAAATTCATGCAAACCCATTTGATGAAACAAAGATATGTGCTAATACAGAACGCTGTTACAGAGAGTAGGAAATATCGACTAGATACCAAGTTAAAAGGAGAAAAATATGAGTGGGGAAAATTCAGAAGACGTGGTTCTATCTTTAGAGCAAGAAGTACAACGAGAAATGTTTTTTTCCATAGATGTAATTATAAAAGAAAATAAAAGAACAAGGTGATGAGTTGCATGTCTTTGCAAGAAAATATTTGTGTATAATACTATACCATCTAGGATTATAAATGAAGAATTTGAACATCAATTAAATTTCTTTATTTAAATTGATAAAGAAATGTTCGAGATTGAAAGAGAAAGGATCCAGGTTTATATGGCAGTACACGGGGCCGGTCTTAGCTATTGCGGGTCCCTATGCAGCTTAGTATGCGAATCTGATTGCGTGGGGCCAAGTTTGTGTAGGGATAAGGTATTAATAAGGATAATAAGTGAAAATTAAGATAGGTTGGGCCTATGAAAGCGCTGGGCTCACTGCAACCGCATAGATTGCAGGAGCCTAAGACCAACCCTGGCTGTATCTACACTACAAGAAGAGGCATTATGTTTAAAAAAAAGAGGGGAAATACCCCCTTGATCTATTAAAATATATTTAAAAGTAAATATTGGAAAAATCTTTATCCAACATTATAATTTTGCTAAGATTTTTTTCAACAATTGCTTTTAGTGTATCTAGTTGTGAAAGGAGCTTCTCCAAACTGAAGTTGAAAAAAAATATTTTCGCTCCACGATAAGTGATTTAAGACTACAAAATTTTGCAATATTGTCCAAAGAACAAGATAGTACAAATAATATAAATTTTGATAACATAATAAACGATTTTTCGACTATGAAAGTTAGGTGTGTAAGTGAATTTATAAATAATAAAAAAATATGTTTACATACTGATGTATACAATTTCTTTTTTTAATAAAAAAAAAAATCATAAATTTATAAGAATAAAAATAAAAGCATTTTAATTGTTAATGTTTTGGGGTGCGAATTCGGAATATCTTTTGTCTCATTTGGGGTGGGGGACCTGTGACCCTATAACTTTCTTATGGCCTTCAAAACAATTAATTATCTTGTATTTTTATAATGTGTATTTATAGGTTTAACATCGTATGCGGCCTCTTTTATTACTGCTTTATTACATAAATAGGGCATGCAATGGTAAAATTGTTCCCCATCTTTTACAATGTACTTCGTTTCAACTACAATTATTTATTCATGCTTATTAATTTATAAAAACCATCATATAATTCACTTAATTAATAGGCCGTCCATAAATGACGTCACGTGATTTCGGTTGATTTTTCACCCCCTGCCCCCTCGTCACACGGCGCCACGAAACGAAAACTTAGACCCATTCCACGATGTGACGTGACAAAGCCCCCCCCCCCCATACAAGCGGTATTTTGTTTTTGAAAATGAGCATGTTTAAAATATTTTTGTGTGTGTGTTTGGTCATTTAAATATGTTTTTAGTTTAAGGTTGCACTCTAACATCGTAACACGTGTGAAACCACGTAAATCGCCATTGAATAAAGTTTGGGGATTCATATATTTCAGTGTAGCTTTTATTTAAAGTTGCACGTTTTGAATGACATCAAATGTGTGACTCCCCCCCCCCGGTGCGTGACGTCATTTATGGGCGGCCCCTTAAAAGGGCGGCATATTGGAGACCGCTCCGGGCGGCAAAAGCTCTAGCTACGCCTCTGATCTAGTCCTTTTTTAGTCTCATTGTTTTGTTTCCTTTTTATTATTTAATCCCTGGGTGAGGTCAGTCTCACTTATCTACTTCCTGTCCTGTGTCAATAGATTACATAATCGGAAGATTATCTAAAACTTGACCTCACCAATTGTAAATGAAAAGGTAGCAGATAACTAATATGTATTAGATAATTGTCAAGTCCAATTTTTGCAATTTATGTTTTCAAATTCGATCTAGATTGAGTTTCTGTTTCTAAAACATTGACAACTGTTGACAATTAACCATTCTACTATTAAAGTCAATTTAATAATCTGATAGCTCTTTTAAGTAGGTGTATACCGGATTTCTGCTCCAGCTCCAGAAGATCCGGAATCCGGCAGGATTTCACTTCATAAACCGGCTGGCCGGTAGAGCCCTAATTTAGATATATTCATGATGACTCCAGAAGATCCGGAATCCGGCAGGATTTCACTTCATAAACCGACTGGCCGGTAGAGCCCTAATTTATATATATTCATGATGACTCCAGAAGATCCGGAATCCGGCAGGATTTCACTTCATAAACCGGCTGGCCGGTAGAGCCCTAATTTATATATATTCATGATGACTCCAGAAGATCCGGAATCCGGCAGGATTTCACTTCATAAACTGGCTGGCCGGTAGAGCCCTAATTTAGATATATTCATGATGACTCCAGAAGATCCGGAATCCGGCCATTTTAACAAATTTGACTCCGGCTCTGGTCGGATTTCACTTTATCAATCAAGTCAAATCCGGTACATCCCTACTTTTAAGTGAAAATTTTATATTTTATAATACAGTTTAATAATGAAGTGTTTTTTTTAAAAAGTATTAAATTAAATATTTTAATTAGGTGTTAATTAAAAATAAAAATTCGAAAGTACTAAGGGTGGGGGGAGGGGTGTTCCCGAGGTTTGTGACGGGGAGGGTAGTTCTAAAATGGTAAAAAAAAATCGTGACGTGCTTTATGTTCTGAAATTCGATCTATTTGATCTAGACAGTATAAAAGAATAAATGAATGAGGGGCGAACAGTTTGCTCATTTTTTCACCAAAACATAAAGACTTATTTCCTTGTAATACTTGTAATTCACAATGACATGTGGATTCATTTGTTCATTAGTGATGTTTAAGTCATAGATGGCATTGACACAATCTCATGTTAAATGTTAGAGGAAGAAGTGTACATGTAAAACGCATGTTTTGAAACAAGTAAATGACACATTCTGACATTCTTATAGAGTGCTTAAAAAAATTACTCCTCGCTTCAGTATGAATAGAATGGTGTATCTTTCAATACATAATAAATAGCTAAAAGTGGAGTGCATGGGCGTCGCTAGGAATTTTTCCAAGGGGGGGGGCAAACAAAAAATCACGTTTTTTAATTTAAGGGACCGTCCCAAAATGACGTCACGCACTAAGGGGAGGGAGGTCCCCAACTTTGTGACGATCTGTGACGACGGGGGG
>MUZC01001993.1:178047-190063 GCA_002072015.1 Radix auricularia | reverse complement strand
GGGGGGGGTCTAAGTTTTTGTAACGAACTGTGACGACTAGGGGGAGGGGGTGGGTTAAAAATAGGCCAAAATCACGTGACGTCAATTATGGACGGCCCCTAACTGACAATGCCATGCAGGATTAATTTTCAATTAAATTTGAGTTAAGTATAACATAAGTGCCGCAAAAAGTCCTAGAAACTAATAAGACTCACAAAGTAGCAACGTAATAGCTAAAATATAACATATAGATTTTCTATTAATGCATTTAATAAATAAAAAACGTAAGTTCTCACGAGAAAATTAAATTTTGCTGTGAAATAATATACGGATATAAACTACAGGATTGCCAAGTAGGGATAGAAAATTATTTTCATAAGTACCGTTATTAGAAGATTTTGGGGCGTCTGAGGCATCTGACTTATCATTGGTATTGAGGACATCAGTACAAGTCAACAGCCAGACACAGCTGAGGCAACTGTTTCCAATTAGATTGTCGATGACACTTATTCATTTTCTAAATTGGATATTGGAATGTATGTCAGGACACACGACCTTTCAAATGAGTTGAAATTGCAGCTGACTCGTGATTGTTGGACCCCTGATAAAATGTATGAGTTAAGAGCTGACATTGAGGGAAACATACTTTTTAGCTTTTAGATATGCATGGTTATCAAACTATTCATTGTGGTTTTTATACTCACAAATGTTAAAATGTGCCTTTTGTAATTATTGTGTGTTTTTTTCTGCAAAAAGTAAATCGAGGAATTCAGTCATGGCATTTGTCATCAAACCATGCAAAAAATATAAAGAATTCAACGAAGATCCACGTAGCCACATGCAAAGCACATGATACAAAGGCTATCATGAAGTTGCAACTGCCAGCAATTTTGTTGCATTATTGAAAGCCAAAGCAGTTTCTATAGTTGGACTCATCATTTAGATGACAAAGTCAAGAAAATCGCAACAAACTGGCCCCATTATTTATATAATCCTATTTTGCGACATGCATGATTTTGCACTTCTTGGAAAAAAATTACATTCTGGTAATTTTTATGACCTGCTCGAGTTTCGTGCAATTTGGAGATGAAGTTCTTGGTAATCATTTGTCAATTGTTTCTTGTAGTGCCAAGTATATCTTGGCAACCATGCAAATTACTATAATCAAAATTAGTGGGTCTCTCTAGCGTGAAGACATTGTTCGTGAAGGAAATATTTCAGTTGCATTTTCTACACTTGCCAACGAGACAAATGACATTTAAGGCATTGAGTAAATGTAACTTGGTGTTAGATTTGTCAAAGAACAAAATGGAAAAATGATGGTAACAGAAGAATTAGATTAGCTGAATGTTTAGCAAACACCATCATTAAAATTCATTAGAATTTGGATTAGATATGACCAAGCTTGTTGGTTGAGGATACTGCGGATGTACTAAAATGGCAGGTAAAGAAGGAGGAATACAAGCAATAATTAGAAAAAATACCCAAAAGCAGCATTTGTACATTGCAGTTCACATAAACTTAATATTGTCATGAACGATTTAAATAATGTGAATGCTATATTAGGAAATACAATAGGAACAGTTAAATCAATTAAAGTGTTTTCCGAGAAAATAATAGCGAAAAAAACTTAATCAAAATGTACATCTGCTTATTGAAACTACATGGACACATAAAAATAAATGCTGACGTATTTTGCGAAAATGTGACAGAAATTTTATTTACAACAATCAGTAATGCAATCAGTTATACTTGCAGATATAATTCTTTTTTATATTTGATGTGCACACTGTCTTCTATGTCATTAATCTGAAGGGAATTTAGTTCAGTTTTATCGTAACAAATTTATGACATTTTTCTCAAATTTAGGGGGGGGGGGGCAAATCCCCCATCCCCTTGCCCCTCTACCTACGCTCATGGTTGAGTGGTACACAATGTAGCTCTTTGTTTTAAGGTGACAATTTATTTTAAAACTCGACTCAGTGTATTGTTTTCAATATGTAATACTCTTATAACTATATTATACAATTGATTGTCATACATCAAAACAAATCATTATGAAGCAATAGAAATAATCTTTATTGTAAGGAAATAAAAAGCCAGTATGTACACCCGTATTGACAATGTCTTCTGTGTTCAAAATGAAAAGGCTTGAAGAATTTCTTTTTAGGGTAAAATATAAAAAATATTATATTTTAGACCTTTTGGTAGTAGTCCCTATATTAAAGATTAAACAAAAATTTGGTAAATGAAGATTCACATGATAAATATTTCAAATAAGAAAATGTCGAGGACACACAGTATGAGAAATTCGTTATTTGAGTGTAGCTTTCGTTAACGCTTATTGATTACCTGTTAATGTTTGACAAAATGTTTTGAGTCATGTTGGGTGTTGTTGATGTTAGATCTCATTAATTGTTCATGATATTACTGAAAAATGTCAGCGCTAATAACATTTGAATCTCCAATAATGTGTTCAGACGACGAACATAATACTGGGTGTGGTCAACAGTACAGAAAGGTCACTTCAAAAACAAAATATTTCTTTGTAGTTGATGGGCACAATTAAGTTACCAAAATTTGGAAAAGTTGTATGAAATACGCTTGGGATGTTACGAACAAAACGTTGGTGAGACTGCTATGAGGCTTATAGATCAGTAGATGAATAACTTGTAAACGGGGTATATTGAGACCTGGTGGAGGGTATTGAGATCTGGTGGAGGGTATTGAGATATGGTGGAGGGTATTGAGATATGGGGGAGGGTATTGAGATATGGTGGAGGGTATTGAGATATGGTGGAGGGTATTGATCAAGGTGAGCAACAGGGTTGCAGTTTTCAATAGATCACGTGATGAAAATATGAACAACCAGAACTTAACGTAGCCGCATATATTAAATATTTGTATCTTCTGACTTTCAATTCACTTGAGTTTAACTCTTTTCACTATAATGGGGCGGCACTCGATTTAACCACACCCTAAATCTGTTTACACCCACCCTTGCCACGCCTCTTTAACAGTTAATTTCACACTCAACCAACAGTTTGATCACGACGAACCTGGAAAAAACAACAACCGGAAGTCGGAGATGACGTGAACTGCGCGTCGATTCAAACCTGGCAGGGCTGTGACGTCACAACAACAGGGCATTTGGGGTGGGACAAGACCAGTCACATGTGATCTGCCAGTGGGTGATTGAGTATTGTATGCGAGTCTGCCATTGGGTGATTCAGTTTTGTATGCGAGTCTGCCATTGGGTGATTCAGTTTTGTATGCGAGTCTGCGTGACTTCCCATGAAAGCTGGTGGAATTCACTAATAAGATTAGATTTTGTTGACGACGCGTCCTTAAATTGACTGTGCCAGGAAACAGTCATGCACGGATACTGCTGATGAACTGTGTGAAAGCTCAAACAGGATAGTGAATATCTGGTTTAATTATTTGTAAATATAAGCGTGACGGTGCTTATGTAAGTCTATAGGACCTATATAACTGTATCTGATCTATAATAATGTATGAGCATCTTCGTAAGTTTCGGCACCTATTTGAGACATTTAAATAAAATGCGCATTATACTTATATTTTATATGAAAATATCAGGGATGGGGGTGGGGGAGTGTTGCCCACAGGTCACAGGCTTCCCGTAACAGATTTGTGTGTGTACCGCGAAAACATTCAGAAAACCAGTTTTGAGCAGAGATTTCTTCAAGTCTCCGACCAAAAATTCGTTTCTTGAGCGGCACGACAATGAGCGAATGCGGGCTGTGTAAATACGAACTTTTACGGTTTCTCAGTTTTTTTTTCATTCTTTTGATTTTTCTTTGGAACTTTAAAATGTAAAAATCTTCAAAGTAAGTGGAGCCGTGAACCTTAAAAAAACAAAAAAACAAAAAAAACAACAACAACACGGAAATTGGCGTTGAATGCGGTGAGTTCAAGGAAGAATTGACAGACATGTTTCATTGGTACTACGTGAGGCAAGAACGAGACATTGATAATATGATGTATGGACATCAGTTGATGTATGCTGAGGCGAAACTGGGTTTATTTTGGCGCCCTTGATAAGTTTACAAGTTTCAGTTGTTCGCCTTTTTCAATAGTTAGAAAAATAATTAATAATTACGTGGTCTGACTGTGACAGTCATACAACGTGAATTTAAAAAATGCAAAAGACAAGAACTCTACTAATTTAAAGGTTTAATATATACTAAATAATACAAAATAAATTGGTGGATAAAACTAGACATTGTTGCATTAATACTACAGCAAAACTTAAAGTATCTAATATTAGAAATAAAAATTATCAATGTGTCATACTAGCTATTTCATACATAACAATATAAACTTAAAATTAAAATTAAATTTAAGTAACACTCCAACGATCCATAACAATATAAACTCAAAATTAAAATTAAATTTAAGTAACACTCCAACGATCCATTCCATATCATATATCAATGGCTCAAGGCTTAACTTTTCTTGCTTTAATGTTTGAAAAATTAGTGATTAATTCATCGAAGTTTATTTGACTGGTACATCTACGTTCTATGATGTGCGTTGTTGACCTGACGTCGATCTCAAGTAATTTAAAAAAAATAATTATTACTTTGCTTAAACTGTTTTCAGCAGTGGCTACTGGGACTAGCATTGTACAAAATATTTCTAGAGCTCGTTCGATAGTCGGGTACGGTTCTTGCAATTTCCATGTCTCGAGTTCATTTAGAAGATCTATTCGAAACATGTCATCGGGTTTTTTGTTTTGCAATAGTTCAATCATGTGGTGTTTAACGCATTTTATTTCAACTTTAAATTGTTCTTTATTTATTTCATGACATTTGAATGATAAAAGAACACCTTTAGATTCTAAATCTGCCATTAATTTGCCAGTCAGAAAGTTTAAGTCTTCTGCAATAATCTTCTGTAAAGAATGAGCGTCTGTAACAGATAAGATAAGATAAAAAAAAATCAAAGAAAGACATCTTTCTTTTAACTGCATCATTATTGCATAAATAATTGGGGGAAATTTTTTTTTTGGAATGAATACGAGTTAGATCCTTCATCTTCAGCATGCTAACCTAGAATTCGTTTTGCTTTCCTTTTTTGAACAAGCTCGATTTTTATTTTAAAACACGTTTCGTTAAATTTGGTAAACATGTTATAAATTTTGTTTTTGCTTAGATCTTCAAAGTCATTTTAAAGTCCTTTTATTATTAACAACGATGATAGATAAATATCCTATTTTTTGTAGTGCGAAATTTATATTATTAGTTGTTTTTTTTTCAATATTAAATTCCAAATAGTAATAAACGCAAATAAATATTTTAACTATTGATTTGACTGTTCAATGATTTAGCAACAGCTAAAGCATCACCCAGTAAGTGATTATCCTTTATTTCAATTAATAATGAAACAATTTGCTCCAGTTGCTCATATACAGAACTTATAACATATACTGTGATACACCATCTTGTCTCCGTATGCTTCTTTAGGCTGATTTCAGTGACTGAGGATATTTATTCCCATCTACTAGTTGACAAGGAGGAAGAATTGTACAATGCCTGCATAGTTTTGAAAAACTGTCCCAACATCTGAATCAATGCTGGCCGCGTGCACACCTACCAAATTAAGACTTGCGCATCGGTATGATAGGAAGCCCCGCAAGGGCCACAGACATAATGAAAACTATCATAATGGTTTAAATGAAATAAATTTATATATAAGTAATTATACATTTTTATTTATTTATTTATTATTATTTTTTATCAAGGATTAAGGTGAAATATTTATTGAAATGAAAATTTAAAAATTAGAGACTTGGCGGCGCCCTTTTGAACTGGCGCAGGCCGCGCCCTTGGCAACTTCCCAAAAGACTAGCCTTTGTTACGCCACTGGATGTATGGTATTATTTGTTTAAAATTTTATGTCACTATGTGTTTTTTGTTTATGATAATTTATTTTTATTTTTATCATGTCTTTTGTCCAAAGATATCAACTATTGTACTCTTTCTAAAAATAAATATTTTTTTTCACACTATTTCAGGTTTTAAATTCAAGCTTAAAAAAAACCCAACCATGACAGACGATCGAGCTACAGCACTGCATCACATGAATTTGGTTTTTTTTAAAAGGTCTATCTCCGTTGACTTTGATGAGAACACTTACTTCACGACAAGTAAAGTCCTCTGTATCATCTTTCTACTGCTAATCTTGTTTTCTAACGCCCTGCTCATGTACAAAAACGTCAGAAAATTTGATTTCTACACTAGACCCAAGAATCAGATAATAATATCCATGGCTATTGCAGACATATTCTTAGCTTTGTTTCCGCTCGTTGTTCTTGCCAAGACTTTGTTTGGAGATTACCTTCCGAACCTGGAGACATGCAGGCTGGCAATGCTGTCAGACACGTACCTGAGGTATCTCATTCATTTCGTCTACGGCCTAGGGATTTGCTCCCTGGGCATCGAGCTTATATTTCGCAACAAGATAAACAACATGACAACTAGCAACGCGTCAAAGATCTTGGTGTCTATCGCTCTTAGTGGGTTCCCATGGCTCCTGGGTCTCATAGTTGTATTACCTCTCCATTGGGCTAACTTTGATTTCATTGCGTGTAAGACTTCTCGGACCCTTGACCAGGTCAGGGCAGCGACGGTCGTATCTGTTATTCTTCCCGCGTGTGCTGCTGTTATCACCTGCATCATCATTAACTGCCGCGTGTTTACTTCAACCCGCCACCAGCAACAAACAGGTACCTCCCCACCGATGGTCACCGTATCATCGAGTACATCCAGTTCTCAGACGCAGTCTGATAAAGGATTTACAGCACTGCAGCCTGCCCATCACTATCCCCAGAGACCTATCCCACTTCAGCAGTTCTCTCAACAGAGGAACAACCCGCCAGAAAACCAGCCTTGTGCCGCTCAGCAACCCTACACCGCGGTTCAAGGCCACACCTTAGCACAGCCCAGCCAAGACGAGCACTTACAGAACATCAAGGGGAGTAACTTGTCTAGTGTTCACATCAAGGGGAATAACTGGTCTAATGTTCACCGGGAAAAGTCGAGGCTCCTGGCTATCGCCATTGTTTTCTTTCTCCTCGTCGTGCCGCAGGCAGTCTTTAACCTCAGCTACGTCCTGAACCCTTACACAACACAACACCTGAACACGGTCACATTTTTTGCCATTTATGACTTCGTGCTTTGGACAATGGTCATCAGGTCATTTATCACACCACTCATAATGTATTGCTACTCAGACGACTGATAGGCACGTACAGCTATTCCCACTACTGATAGACAAGTAAAGCTATTGCGACTACTGATAGACACAAGTACAATTAATCCGACTACTAAAAGTGCAGTACAGCTATTCCCACTACTAAAAGACAATCACAGCTATTCCCACTACTAATATACAAGTACAGCTATTCCGACTATTGATAGACAAGTACAGCTATTCCGACTATTGATAGACAAGTACAGCTATTCCGACTATTGATAGACAAGTACAGCTATTCCGACTATTGATAGACAAGTACAGCTATTCCCACTATTGATAGACACGTACAGCTATTCCCACTACTGATAGACAAGTACAGCTATTCCCACTACTGATAGACAAGTACAGCTATTCCCACTACTGATAGACAAGTACAGCTATTCCCACTATTGATAGACAAGTACAGCTATTCCGACTATTGATAGACACGTACAGCTATTCCGACTACTGATAGACACGTACAGCTATTCCCACTACTGATAGACAAGTACAGCTATTCCCACTATTGATAGACACGTACAGCTATTCCCACTACTGATAGACAAGTACAGCTATTCCGACTATTGATAGACAAGTACAGCTATTCCCACTACTGATAGACAAGTACAGCTATTCCCACTACTGATAGACAAGTACAGCTATTCCCACTACTAATATACAAGTACAGCTATTCCGACTATTGATAGACACGTACAGCTATTCCGACTATTGATATACAAGTACAGCTATTCCCACTACTGATAGACACGTACAGCTATTCCCACTACTGATAGACACGTACAGCTATTCCCACTACTGATAGACACGTTAAACCCATAGCAAAGTAGAGTCCCCAAAAAATACTTGACCATTATTCAAAATAAATTTGAGTTTCATTTTCTCTTTTATTTTTTGAGAACCTGTACAGCTTTATGTTACTTAAATTTTTTACCTGCATACACTTCCAATGAAAACATCAACCACCAAATTCTGTGACGTGTATATTAGTAGAGGTGTTGTCAGTGTTGTAATCAAACTAAATACGTTTGTTGTGGCTTATTAGCCATTCACCTTTCTAGCAAATGAAAATAGTTTTATTTGTGTGTCAAAATATTTTTAAATTCTGAATGTGTCACTTTCACATTGTATCAATATTGAATCTGTCACCGGGACGGTTATAATGCTGAATCTATTATTTTTACAATATCAACACTGAAATAGTCATTGTGACAATTTGATTACTGAATGTGTTAATGTCACAATTTTAATAATGAATGTGTCACTGTCACGATATCAACTCTGAATGTACCATTTTCGTAATATCAATATTGAATGTTTCACTTTCACATTATCAAAATTAAGCGTGCAACTTTCACAATATCATTATTAAATATTTCACTATCTCAATATAAAAACGGAGTGTGTCATTGTAACAGTTTTGCTTACAAAATGTATAATTGTCACTATCTCAATACTGAATGTCTCCCTGCAACAACATTAATAGTGATTTAGCCACCGTCATTTCAGGTGGGTGGCACTTACCCCTAGCAAAATATTTTTGCTGATTTATACGAACTGTAAAATTAACTCTTTTCCTCTATAGTCGTCGAAATTCGAACTGCGTCTCTTAATGGCTGCTATGATGGTTTCTTGACGCCCCACCAATTACGTTATTCTCTCCCAGTCCTACTCATTGGTCTTTTGTTCTAGATTAGAGATCTGGAGAACTTTTGTCATGCATTTGTTTTCAAATGCATGCAGTTGCTTTCAGTGGTTGCCAGTAGTTTCCAGATCTTTACATCCATACCGGACAATAGTTTTAAAGAGAGTTCTGTATGGACTGAGCTTTGTTGCAAGGCTTATGTTTTTGCTGTTCCATATTTTGATTTGATTTCGTCATTGCTGCAAAAGACGACATATAAGGAACAAATTAAAAACTCTAACATGTTGGGCATTTAAAAAAACAAAACAATTGGTTTATCAACTTGACATCGACATGAGATCGTTGAATTGTCTACTTCAGTCGCTTGTAGATGTAATTTGGGCAAAATTACACACCACGAGTTTTCTCTTGGATACGCGTCATTATATATGAATAGAATGTTAAGAAAAATATTGCTTTGTTTGCAGTTCATAAAATTTTCAACGGGCCCAGGTAGTACAGGTAGTCCTAAGGTAATATGTAGTATCAACATCCTTATATAAGATTGATTTGATTCTTGGAAGAGTAGTTTTTAGTTTTTAACTGCTTTATTCATATTTGTTTTAAATTATTCATTGAAAAATGTAACTGCCTGGATCAATTTTCAAATAAAATAATTCATTATAATTTTGTGCCTTAATTTTTTAAAAATTTGTCTTATAGTTCAAATTTGTAATTACTTTAAAAGACAAGGAAACAATATTCACCGAACGCATTTTATGTATCGTAAAAAAATATCATAGAAGATTTTACATTACACGCTATTAGAATCACTGTAATTATAATGCCATATTTTATTCAATAAATATCAAATTAGTGCATTATTTTAGAAAATTAAATATATATATGTCTAAATAAGGATGAGCAATCAACATATTATGTGTCTGTAATTTATTTAAACACAATTTACGACTACAACAAGATTTCATTATTAAATGTATGGACACCTTTCAACCTGTAAAATGGCTAAATCTCTATCAAGTGAAATATGACCAATGCCATCATCTTCATCGCCTATCGTCCCACCTGCATGGGGAATAGGCCACGAACTAAAGCTCTCCAGGCATCCAAGTCATGCTCCAATCTCTCCAACTATCCCCAAATGTGCCAACTCTTTTTGTTATTTTGAGTCAAACTCTTTTCCTCTTGCCCGGGGGTTTACAAGTGAGGTTTGTCAGGCCTCGTAGTCTAGGGGTTAGCCTTGCTCTCCGCTGTCAACTCGTACACATAAAATGACACAAGCCAATGTGATACAATGCAATGTTTATTCCCTCGAATATACAACTCGTAATATATTTACACAATCTCACTGTGTGTCAGTGCACGTACGGCACAGCATCAGGCCTCTCTACACACAGCTCAGTACACATAAACTCAATATGTAAGCCCTCGGTTCAACCGACTGACCCTGGGCCACGCTTCAGTCATTCGCTCCCACTAACTCTTCACTCACTGACCGTTGTCACACATTGTTATATATTTCCCAACTGGTCTCGACTGACCCTTGAATGACCTCTCTCCTGTCCTCTAATCACACGCCAACGTGATCAGAGTTCACAAACCATCATCCCCGTGAACTCGTGTTCACTCAATCAAGAGACATTCACCCACAATTACTCTCATACCCCTGACAATGCTGGATGTAGGCTTTCTGAGGGCGTGGCCAATCCATCTCCATCTGCACTAGCGTATAAGCTCTTCCGCTGGCTCTTGTTGTGTACGTTGTAAAAGGTCCTCGTTGGTGTGATGTTAGGCCCGCGGATTCTGAGACACGTGTTTACAAATGTTTGAAGCTTTTTCGAAACGTCTGCTGTAATCCGTTTTCATTGGCATTTGTTTTGTATCGTATACATAAAAAATGTAGAGAGTTTTTGCTTATCTAATGGATTTAATAACCGGAAAAACTATGACCAAAGTAGCTATTCACGAATCAAGTGCTAAGACCAAAGTAGCCATTCACGAATCAAGCACTATGACCATAGTATATAGCCATTCACGAATCAAGCACTATGACCAAAGTAGCCATTCACGAATCAAGCGCTAAGACCATAGTAACCATTCACGAATCAAGTGCTAAGACCAAAGTAGCCATTCACGAATCAAGCACTATGACCATAGTATATAGCCATTCACGAATCAAGTGCTAAGACCAAAGTAGCCATTCACGAATCAAGTGCTAAGACCAAAGTAGCCATTCATGAATCAAGCACTATGACCATAGTATATAGCCATTCACGAATCAAGCACTATGACCATAGTATGTAGCCATTCACGAATCAAGCGCTAAGACCATAGTAACCATTCACGAATCAAGTGCTATGACCAAAGTAGCCATTCACGAATCAAGTGCTAAGACCAAAGTAGCCATTCACGAATCAAGTGCTAAGACCAAAGTAGCCATTCACGAATCAAGTGCTAAGACCAAAGTAGCTATTCACGAATCAAGCACTATGACCAAAGTAGCCATTCACGAATCAAGTGCTAAGACCAAAGTAGCCATTCACGAATCAAGCACTATGACCATAGTATATAGCCATTCACGAATCAAGCACTATGACCAAAGTAGCCATTCACGAATCAAGCACTATGACCCTAGTATATAGCCATTCACGAATCAAGTGCTAAGACCAAAGTAGCCATTCACGAATCAAGCACTATGACCATAGTATATAGCCATTCACGAATCAAGCACTACGACCATAGTATATAGCCATTCACGAATCAAGCGCTAAGACCATAGTATATAGCCATTCACGAATCAAGCACTATGACCATAGTATATAGCCATTCACGAATCAAGTGCTAAGACCAAAGTAGCCATTCACGAATCAAGTGCTAAGACCAAAGTAGCCATTCACGAATCAAGCACTATGACCAAAGTAGCCATTCACGAATCAAGTGCTAAGACCAAAGTAGCCATTCACGAATCAAGCACTATGACCAAAGTAACCATTCACGAATCAAGTGCTATGACCAAAGTAGCCATTCACGAATCAAGCACTATGACCAAAGTAGCCATTCACGAATCAAGCACTATGACCAAAGTAGCCATTCACGAATCAAGCACTATGACCA
>MUZC01001993.1:127080-177731 GCA_002072015.1 Radix auricularia | reverse complement strand
CCATTCACGAATCAAGCACTATGACCAAAGTAGCCATTCACGAATCAAGCACTATGACCATAGTATATAGCCATTCACGAATCAAGCGCTAAGACCATAGTAACCATTCACGAATCAAGAGCTATGACCAAAGTAGCCATTCACGAATCAAGTACTATGACCAAAGTAGCCATTCACGAATCAAGTACTATGACCAAAGTAGCCATTCACGAATCAAGCACAATGACCATAGTATTGTTGCGCCCCCAGCACCAGTCTCTTCGGAGGCGTGGGTTCATATCCCACCGCTGCCACAAATTGTGAAGGATTTTAGTCACACACTTGTTAATTTATTATCCAAACATTGAAACTCCAAGACAGAATTCACAAATTAATCATGTTTAATTCTTTAACTTAGAAAAAATCACTAAATTCGTGTTTCTTCTAACTCTGACCTATCCATATCTCTGTCTATCTGTCCGTATGTCCCTCCGTCCTTAATTCTCTCCCGTCTTATATACCCGTCAGTCTTTCACAAGACACGGTCAAGCTTGTTTGACTTAACCAACCTCTGGCTAGACTACCACACCCAGGCCTGCTGCCGTCCACAAGCTTGCCTCGTTTTTCGCCCGCACCCTTACCGATTCACAGGACACCGCTGGCCCGTGGTCAATCCCCGTCCACCTTTAAGGACCCAAGCTTGTCGTCCGTCGCCGGCCATATCAAACGATCCAAGCTTGGCCTCGTTCCTCGGCCGCACCCGTCCAGCTTTAAAGGACCCTTCCCTCCGTGCGCCGACAATACGCCCCCAGGGCCTCCACAGTATATAGCCATTCACGAATCAAGTGCTATGGCCAAAGTAGCCATTCACGAATCAAGTGCTATGGCCAAAGTAGCCATTCACGAATCAAGCACTATGACCAAAGTAGCCATTCACTTCATTCACGAATCAAGTGCTAAAAGCAACCTACTTTTTGCAAATGGAAGTGATTAGAAACAATACTTCAAAGAGATCGTCTTTTGAAAAAGAACACTGAAAAGGGAAAAAAAAGTGACGAGCGAAATCAAATTTGTGGTTTAAAATAATCTGGATTGTCGTGCTATTGAGAGGACAATATTAGTTTGCAAACAGACGCGATATTTTGAAATTGATGTAACCGCTACCACGGGGGTCGGGAAACTTTTTGTTTGAGAGAGTCATAAAACACCACATGTTTCGAAAAGGAAGTATGTGAGAGCCATACAAATACAATATGTATTTAAAACTAAAAATTCAAGTAAATGAGTGCATAATGTGTAATTTCAACACCAAATAAGTACAATAATTATGTCTTTGAATTTTTAAAATAAAATTGTTGGTATGTTGTTGTTTTTATATGCAATTAATTTATAAATCAAAGGAGTCTAAATTTTTTAAAAACATTTATAATCGAACATTTGTCTGAGATCCAGATGCAGCCATCAACAGAGCCACATCTGGCTCGCGAGCCATGGTTTCTCAACCTCTGTGCTAGCAGATGGTTCAGTACTCTTAAAGATCCATGTGAAGATCAAAGTGGGTTAATATTCAATCACGTTATAGTCACATCAAATTTGAAAATGCGCTCTTTGCAGTTTTATGAGATAGAGATTGCACTCCAGATAAGATCTCAAAAGGATCAAACCAGTCAAGTTGTGAAATATTTAAAGATTGAAAATCATACATTTGTAGTTGCAGAATATTCCTAAGATTTTATTGAAAAAAACAAACAAAAACAACAAAAACAACCGTTTACTACAATTTTGAAATGATTCTAAGTTAGCTTAAAGTTCACGTCTTTATAAAATGTATTATAATGGTCTGTAGAGGCCTAAACGTATGCTTATAATGCAATCTTGGCTTGAATGATCAACATTGACCAATATCTTGATACCCAGTATTTACAATGCTAAAAACATTGATCGTGATTTGTTTACAACAGATTTGTTTTAAAAATAACTTTTATGGTACATTGAAACCTTGGAACGCATTTTTTTCATGTCCTTTGGGAAGTCTGTTTGCTGCTGAGACAAGGCTTGAACAAAAACAAGCCGTAAAATCAAAGTTTTTGACTTTAAATCCCTTATGTATGAGACAGAACTATAAGTATTGATAATATTCAAAATAATTTGCACTGCGCGACAACAAACATTTACAGACTGAACGTGACTGAAATCTCTTGGTGTTAAATCGGGACCGGTGGGGGTGGGGGTGTGGTCACCCATGGCGAGACTGAACTCCTGCAAACACGTGAATGTCCACAACAGATGACTACCATACTTTTATATAGAGATAAACTAAAAGTGCATTAATTCTATTACGGTACATTCGATCGATCTGAAATTTTGATACGATACTTTGTTAGGTTACACAAGTTTATATGCAAAATTTCAGCTCGATAGCAATACGGGAAATGGGTTAATTTTTACTTTTGTTTTTCCGCCGTACGGACGGACGGACCAAGAGACGGCGGTGATGTTTATATAAGGGCTTTAATAAAAACAACCCGTAAAAAGAAAATTTTTGACCATAAATCCCCTATATATGAGACAGAACTAAAAGTATTTATAATATTCAAATATTTACAGACTGAATTTGACTTAACTATCAAATGCTGTAAAACGGACACTGGTGGGTGTGCGGTGTGGTCATCGATCGTTGGAGTGAACTCAGCAAATACGTGGATGTCAACAAGAGACGGCTACCATACATTTATATAAAGATAAACTAAAAGTGCATTAATTTTATTACGGTACATTCGATCAATCTGAAATTTTGATACAATGCATTGTAAGTTTGGTGACTCAAGCCTCAAGCATATGTGCAAAATTTCAGCTCGTTAGCATCACGGGAAGTGAGTCATTTTTGACTGGTATATTTTCGCCAACCACACGGACGGCGGTAAAGTTAATATAAGGAATTTAAAAAATACGATGGTGTGCAATAAATAAATAAACCGTAGGTAGATTTATTGTCAGGTTATAATGTGCTTTGATGGATAACAAAAAAAAATTAAATTAAAAAAAAACAACAAAAAACAAACAAACAAACAAAAACATGATAGACGAAAGATTAAACACATGAACAGATGCAGGAACGTTGTTAGTTATAAACTCACAATAGAACATTTTTCGTCTCTTTGTGTTCTTTTTTTGTGTGGCCTCTGTGAACTCGTACTTTATGGGTTCAGTTATACCAAAACATTATTTACAATCAGGTTTTCATTGCGCACAATATATAAATGATTTGCAGGAGCTATCTACACAGAAACTAATGGAATAGGTAGATGACGCTTTGACTTTTAGCAAAACTTTCACGCGGAAGACGTTGGCATTTTAATGAATCCCCCGAGACGAAACGAGAGAGCCAATTTTTTAGCGATGGGAGTGAAGAAGCAGCCATGTCACATGAAAACGAGACGAGAAGAATACTGTATTCTTCTTTCTATATTGTTATTATTAATTGTAATTTGCGATATACTTTGGGAGCTTAAGAGTTTGGTAAACATGTCTTACTTTCTTACACAATATAAAATATATATTTAGATAGAACGGTGATGACTGTGACTTCTATTTAGAGTAAATATCTTACATGACATTGATAAACATGAGCTTTTGTTCAATTCACGTCAATGAAAGTGAATTGAGAAATTATACTTCGCTTGATGTGTTTAAGTGATTGCGATAGTTACGCTCGAAGTTGTCTAATCACATATTATAATTTTGCTTTGAATATTAATTATGGCAAGAGAAAGTCCCCAACACAGAGGTCCTTGCTCAAGCAAGCATGAGCAGCATTCCAGCCATATTAAGCCAAAGACGCCTCCGCTGGCTTGGACACGTCAAGAGAAAGCAAACTGGTCGTATACCCAAAGATGTGCTATACAGCGAGCTGGCAACAGGGAAAAGATCGGTTGGTCGGCTATGTCTCAGATACACGGACATATGCAGGAGAGACATGAAAGTAGCCAACATTGATATACAAAACTGGAAAAACCTCATGGCTGAGGATAGGACCACGTGGTGAGCTATAATGAAAGAAGAATCACTAAGAGAAGAGGAGCTAACTAGGGAAGAAGCTGTTGGAAAGAGAGCGAGGAGAAAGGCCAGGCAATACTGCCCCAGTACATTCGTGTGTGTGGCATGCAGAAGAGATTGCCACTCAAGGATTGATTTCATCAGCCAAACCAAGAGCTGCAAATAGTAAAGATAATCTATCATCTTTCGTAGACGGACAGATGCCATAATAATACGTAATAATAAATGATTACGATTACGCAATAAATGCCGGCTATGAGAGACGTTTCTCTTAACGTTAAGTTCATCAAAATTTCATAATAACCAATACTTTCATTTTTCCGAATTTGAGCAAGAAATGACTGATAACCATAACATTGACAGAGCCATCATATATTTTGCCATAAAGTATAGTAGAAATTAACAGTATTTTGTAGATTAAGCAAGGAAAGCTTATCAATTTTATTTCTGACAAATCCATTTATAATGTACTTTCCAATTTCCAATAATATTCTCTCTTCTGTGTAGTAGCATCATATCTTCTATGGCGGCGGGCGGCAAGCTTGTCATCTGCCCCGGGCAGCTGAAACTGACTCTACGCCCCTAGGGTTTAGGATCGCTGTCTTTCATGGTTCGTTGAGTTGATGGGGATCCTGTCTCATCACAGTTATACAAGGAATCAGAGATTAGCCTTTTTTTAAAAAGATGAGTCACGTGTCTATGGTGGCAAAATGCACGGAGTGATGGGCCTTGACACGAGCAAAGTTGTTGTACACAAACAAAAACCTGCCAGATAGCGCTCTTCTTTCAATTGAGCTTGTATGTACTTTAGGAAACATGAAAAATGCAAGTCAATCAATAAACCTCAGTAAACAACTTGTAATTCTGAATCTTTATCCCCACACAATTGTTCTAGCGCTGTAGGCACTCTGTTCCCAAACACAAATCTGTTCACTACCGCAGCTGTCACATTATACTGAATTGTACACAATTAAAAAGCGTGCCATATATTTATATATATCTAATCAAACTGTCGTATATATGTGGAAGGCAATGCTTGGAACATCACCCATCCCCCCGCCCCTCAAGTTCTAGTGATAAATAGAGAGCATATGATTAACCGATATTTTGATCGCCTTTCAAATTTCCAACAGTTTTTATAACACTATATATTTACCCGTGTCGGGAATAAATACCCCCCACCCCCCACCACTCCACCACCACAAGCATCGTTGGTAATATACATAAGTTAATCCATAAAAGTAATTGCATGTTTATTTTATAATTAAACTTAATGAACGAAACCATCGATGTCGGTGTTGACTGTGCCTCAATTTGTTGGCAGGAAATTGATTTAATTACGTTTACTTTGAAATTGATGCGTGTTGGTATAAAATAATAGTCGATTAATTGGATCGATTTTATTGCCACTTTAAACTTGCACTCAGTAAACCTAATGATTGAACCACGGTCGCGTTATAGCCGTATACTTATCCTTATTTAAAAAAACAAACATTTTTTAAATTAAAATCTGTCAATAACATGTATATTTATAAGTTTAAAAAAAAAAAAAAGATTATTTCTTGATATATTTTCACACAATAAAAAAAAATGTGAAAGGATTAGGAGCTGCCAGGGTTATTTAAGTTAGTCTATGCAGTTAACTCTTGGTAGAATAGTGGTTTAGTGGCCATCCATGATGGTCCTAGAAAGTACTGTCAGTTCCCTGGACAAGGCACTAGCTACACGCCCATTGGACAAAATACCGCATCTACGAGCCGAGCAGGAAATCATTTCTGATGAGCTGCAGCACTATCTCAGTCTGTATCTGGTTGGCATTTGGTGCTCGCTGGTCTCCCTTGTTGGTTACGTCACCAACACCATAAACATCATCGTCTTTATCAGGTTAGAATTAGCTGCGTTCGTCTCTCGTACTTTTAAGATAAAATTGAAATGTAAGAATTAGTTCGCCAAGTCAATAGCGCGCTCGCTCCACAAGCTGATGGGCTTGGGATCGAGCCCACTTTAAAGCCACTACAAAAATGAAGAGAGATGACTAACGCTAAGAAAGTCCTCCGCTGACCTGGAGAGGGATGGGCGCCGTCAGGGTCTACCAAGCCCGAGAATGTTCTAATGGAAACATTAGAACCCTCAAGGACCTCGACACAAAAAGAGGTTATGGGACTAAATAAAAAAAGGAATTAGTTCATAGTCACTTATATTAAATGCCCCACTCCTAAACAAAAAAAAAAATAATTAAAAAAATTAACTCATTAATCCGTCAATTGGACGAAAGGTTGCTCTTAATGCGGCCATATCAAACGCTATTTTTAAATCCTTTATTTGAAATCGTTGTGTCTGTTTGCTTACTTACTTGCTTGAGTGCCAAAAACTTTTGAAAAGACTTTTCATAGATTTTTAACCCACTTCCCCATAAGCTGGTGAGCTGAAATTTTGCAGGCAGAATGGTGCTGATGATAAAAATGATGCATCAAAACTTCATATCGATCAAATGTAATGCAATTAAGTTAATCACTTTTTAGATTATCTTTATTTATTTTTATGTAACATGTTAATTTTTGTGCTAGAGTGTTGTGGTGTGTATTATATTGAACAAACTTTCCTGTCGAGTGGTAAGGTGCGTATTATATTGACAATACTTTTAAAAATAAATTCGCGATCGTTGCGCATTATATTAAATATGTTTTACGGGACATAAATAAAATTTTGTATTTCTGGATTGTCTTGCGCTGCGTATTATAAAGAACATTCTTTTAGCTATGTCTCGTATATTATGGATTTATCGTAAAAAAAACTTGTTTTTTTAACGGGGTTTTAAAATTTAACTTTGCACATTTGGTGTGTTTACAAACAAGAAGCGATGGTTCAGGAATTCTTTTCAAAAAGACGAAGAAATATCAATATGAGATCACACCATGAGGAGAATATACCATTATGGGATCATACCATGACGAGAATATACCTTAATGTGATCATATCATTACGAGAATATATCTATGTGAGATAATACGATGGCGAGAATGTACCAATGTGAGATAATACCATGACGAGAATATACCATTATGTGATCATACCATGACGAGAATATACCAATGTGAGATAATACCATGACGAGAATATACCAATGTGAGATAATACCATGACGAGAATATACCAATGTGAGATAATACCATGACGAGAATATACCATTATGTGATCATACCACGACGAGAATATACCAATGTGAGATAATACCATGTCAATGAAGTTATTTAAAAATCAAACAAAACCTTAGGCTTTATAAAAAGAAACTTTTACAAATGTAACAAAGATATAAAACTAAAATGCTACCTCACCCTGGTGAGATCTATACTAGAATATGCATCAGCTGTATGGGACCCATCCACCAAAGAAAATATTGATAAGTTAGAACAAATCCAAAAAAGAGCTGCCAGATTCATTACTGGAGAATATTCAAAACTGACAAGAGTAACACCATTAGTTAAATCATTAAATCTTGAAACACTAGAGGGTAGAAGAACCAAGAGTAAATTATTAATTATACATAAGGCAATTAATTATAATTTAGAAATACAACACAAAGATAACTTAATACAACCCTCAAATAGACATAAAGATAAAAACACCTTTCTTATTCCATATGCAAGAACAAACACATACAAGTTTTCTTTCTTTCCGTCCGGTATTCGGGCGTGGATTGGGTTGCCTGAAGAAACCAGGAAAGCCAACACATTATCATCATTTAAAACTCTAGTAAGAATACAGGACTAAACATAAACCATAGAAGTACGTAGGACGCAATAATCTTCTGTACAGAAGGAGCGTCTGTAACATATAAGAAGATAAGAAGAGAATATACAATTATGTGATCATACTATAACGAGAATATACCAATGTGAAATAATACCATGACGAGAATATACCATTATGTGATCATACCATGACGAGAATATACCATTATGTGATCATGAGAGAATTTACCATTATGAAATTATGGCTCACAGTGATTATTTCATGAAGAGAAATACTAAACTGATTTAAAAAAAAAAGACTCTGCATCTTCTGTTATTCTCTAAAAATACAAAGAAGTTTTACGAATTCGAACCTCCTTTGAATGTTAAACTTGACGTTAATTTAAAAACATACCATACTGATACTGTATGTAATTAGTATATCGACGTGTGTATCACAACTTTATTAAATGAAGTAATCCCACCCCCACCCCCACACACACGCTTTCAGACAAGGTCTCCAAGACAGCACAACCGTCTCACTGTTCTCTCTCTCCATCTCCGACCTGGCCTCCAACGTCTGCACCTTCTTCCTCGGCGTCTTCCTTGTCATCAAAGAGCTGAATGTTTTAGTAGAGGTAAGAGCGGCGTGTTAAAGACAATGTTACAGTTATAATATCTGTAACATTGTCTTTGACAATATCTGTAACATTGTCTTTGACAATATCTGTAGCATTGTCTTTGACAATATCTGTAACATTGTCTTTAACAATATCTGTAGCATTGTCTTTGACAATATCTGTAACAATCTGTAACATTGTCTTTAACAATATCTGTAGCATTGTCTTTGACAATATCTGTAACATTGTCTTTGACAATATCTGTAACATTATCTTTGACAATATCTGTAGCATTGTCTTTGACAATATCTGTAGCATTGTCTTTGACCATATCTGAAACATTGTCTTTAACAATATCTGTAACATTGTCTTTGACAATATCTGTAACATTGTCTTTGACAATATCTGTAACATTGTCTTTAACAATATCTGTAACATTGTCTGTCACAATATCTGTAACAATAGCCTCTATAATATCTTAAGCAACATTTTCACACGAAATCCCTCGAATCTTCAGACTAAATACATCTATGTGCATCCTTTTGTTTTGTATTACGTTGTTTTTGTGAAAGGTATTGATTTTATATTTGCCAGGAACTAGCTCACCAGAGTACATAAAACAATGAAACATCTTAAATGAAAGTGTGATTATCTTGAAACATTCAATCAGTATAACATCCGTTATGTCTATGGCTGTTCCAAAAACAAATTTTTGAAATCTGTCCGGATCCGGATTTATGAAGTGAAATCTTGCCGGATTTATAACAATGGCTGGATTCCGGATTTACCGGAACCCGAGCCGAAATTCCGTACACCTCTAGTTATTTCTAGCTTGAGGGCACTTCAAGTATGAACTTTAAATGATTCGTTTGCTAGTCATTCAAATTTACTGAGAATTTTTGCACAGAAGTATAGCGTTGAGATACGTACATCCTGTGGAAACAAATCAAAAGTCATTTCATTGATGATCTCCCCTCACAAATGTCCTACCCTTGATGATCGCCCCTGACAAATGTCATACCCTTGATGATCTCCCTTCACAAATGTCCTACTCTTGATGATCTCCCCTGAAAAATGTCATACCCTTGATGATCTCCCTTAGGTTGTGGACTGGCAGGACTTGAGTTACGTGGCCTGCAGCTGGCCGAGAGCCATGTTCATTGACATCTCCATGTTGACCACCGTCTTCATCTCCACCGAGAGATGTCTCTGTGTCATACTGCCATTCAAGGTTAAAGGTAAATGGATACATCTAGGGCTATAAACATCTTTGATTCCATACTTAGGTCCAAGGATCATAAACAGATTTGATTTAAATACTTCATTTAAAAAATCATGTTTAGCCTGGTCCCTTTTGGAACTCAGGACGTGTTAGCGCATTTTCGTATTATGTATCAGTACTTATGTTAGATATCAGCATTATGTAGTAATCAGTAATTGTGTTTAGATTTTAGACATATTTTTATGAATTTTCTTGTGTAATGAATATACCTGAAATTTTTTTATTTAAAAGTCATTTCTTGACATTTTAAAATTTTTTATTTTCTCTTTAATCTAACTACAAGTGGTTTGTGGTCACTGAAATAGGACTCATAAATGAAACATTCTAAATTGTAATCAGCTAATCGCCCAAATACTCCGTCAATTGTTGTTTGATAGATCGTAGTTGCCAATCTTGGTGAAAGTAGTTGAATGTTGAAGCTTGTTTCGAAAAAGTTTTCAATTTCTGCCCCTGGGCCGCTAAGATCTTGATTGAAGTCACCACAAATGATGACGTAAAACTCTCTAAACTTTTACACATATTCTAATGACGTCAACAAAAAAAAAACTAATACTTTTGATAATACTAAGACTTCCGGCAATGGCGGCCGTTGCCTGCGCCAGTGTTATCTCTCGATTCGCAATGTTTTTGGGTAGTTTTAACGGGTTTTTTTAACGGATCGAGTAACTGAGTGTTGATGCACAAATGGCAGGTCAGGACATACAAAAAACATATATACATCATGGGTCTAGGACTTATGGATGCTGAGATCTAGGGTGATGACAGACGGACGGACGGACGGACAAAACGGGTGCAATAGCGCATTCGACTTCTCGAAAATGCGCTAAAAATACTCTTGATTTTAACACTAGTTCCGGGATGCGCAACTTTTGGCTACTGTCAGCTGCATTCAAAAATACTTTTGCTAGGACGCCAAACATTTCTCACTACAAACAATGTATCTCTCATAATAGTGAACGCGAGATAATACAGACATAATCATAATGTATTATAGGCACACACAAAGCTTAATTACAAACAAAAACATTTCTATTGACATTCTCTTATATTTCTACTTTATCGAACATTGTCATGTAAACCTAACATCATGTCACACACGTACAGCATGAGTGTATTTTTAAGTAGCATTTGTACACTGAAAACACAATAATTGAATAAGTGATAAGCTGCTTCACTAACTCTGTCCATGTAAGTAATGTAACTTAGCAGTCGAGAGTCCAGAATTTAGTGGCTGCCTTGCTCTTGGATGTTTGCCGAGAGTAGCGAAAAGTCTGGACCCTTATTGGAGATCATCAGTCGTACTCATGACGACAGATTGGTGTCCACCGATCGGGTTTGATATTTGTTATTGGGATATTTCATTCGTGAAAATGACTTTTCGCACATATTAGTGCTTCCAAAAAAGCACTAGAGTGTTTCTTGCTATTTCACGAAGCTTGGGATACTCCTCAGGTACTTTCCATGTCTCCAGTAGATCGTTTTTGTCCTCGAATTTCTTCACAAGCTGCGCGTCATTTTTATTTTGATCAGTTCCTTTTGGACATCCAACGGCGCACTCTCAGTCTCAACAGAATGTGGAGAGGCAAACTGTTGATCCTTTGCCTTCTGAGATTATTGAGGCAGTTGATATAAAATAATAAATCTACAAGGAAGGCTAGAGATGTTAAGAAGGTTTTGTTCTGCAGTGGTCAATCCTTGTTTTTCGTGGCATGAAATTCCAGTATTTCTCTTTGTATAAGCAGAAGAAGGGAGATGTTTCTCCGTGAGACAACCAACGAACGCTGGTGTGGTACAGAATATCTTCAGCTGACGAATCATTTTTGTGAAGACTTCATATGAATTGGCGGTGATGAAGGACATTCGCGCGAGTGAAAAGGATTATGCGATTCACACCCTTCAGAATGTTATCATAATCAATAGATTTAGATCACAGCGCCTCCTGGTGAATAATACAGTGTAGCAAAGGTGTCACTAGGGAGGTGCGGTGGGGCGGGATGACACCAACATGTAAAATTATGTATGTTCCCGTTGTTTGGCACTGGAAGACTCGGAGGAGTTCTTTGTGGTAACACCATGATTTACCGCCCCGGCTGACACCAACCCTGGTGAAGCCTCTGCGGTGCAGATTTATGAGCTGGTCATTACCGTGATCCTTTAACACATAATCGGAAAATCTAGCCACGAAGCCATTTTGCTTATCAACCATGGTGTCAAGGTATGAGAATCACTGTCAATGAATGGTTCTGAGTTGTTGTGAGTTGTGGTGACAATGTTATGAACTCTATTCAGTTGACGGACTTTTGAATGTCAGGCAATGACTTGAGAGTGCGCGCAAGGGCTATATATAGTGTGGGTCTGTGTAGAGAGACGAGTGGAGAAAAGATAGGAGAGACTTGTAACGTCAGTGTGTGGACGTTCGGCCAGGGCTGTGTTGTTGACGGATGGTGTTATCGAGGTTGCTCGAACACTGTGAAGGCTGTGAGCCTGTATGCCTGTGCTGTGATGGGTCGAACACTGTAAAGACTGTGAGCCTGTATGGCTATGCTGTGATGTCTCGAATACTGTGAAGACTGTGATCCTGTAAGCCTATGCTGTGATGTCTCGATGGCTGTATGAAGGATTAATACGTGTATTTATAGTTCAATAAAGAACACCTTCTATTCGACAAGAGTCTGTCTTTATTAAGATTGTATCCAGAACCCAGTACGCAACACATGGCAGGCACGCCGTCTGTACAGATGCCTTGCAGATTCTTCAGATTAACGTGCGAGTCGATGCAAGCTTTTAACTGCCAACAATATATCTTCTCCTCGAGTTTGAGTATCTCTACAAAGAGCAGATCCTACAGCTGCAGCCTAACACCAATGTGGCAAGAGCTGTTTCAATATCTATGAGCGCTTAACACTGCAGCTAATGCTACAGCTGACAGAGTAGTAATTTGTTTCGCAATGACAGGCGCTTAAGACTGTAAATAAATATTCGATATTTCACAATTTTATCAAATATATTGAAAATATTTGACTGCCGAAGTTTTTCATAATTTAAACAGATTTCCACGGCCGCACATTTTCGTGCCCACAGCCGCAGGTTGCGCAATCCTGTTCAATAAAGCAACTTTGATTCCAATAGTTAAGTTCAATTTACAGCTTTGATTGTAATACCCACCAACTAGAGAATTAAATTTTTACACCAGATTTCTATTGAAGATGCTGGATATAGACCATTTAATATAATGTATGAATTTACATTTTTTGTTAAAATCGCGTCAAAACGCACAATCAATTTTAATGGTTTATATTCTTTCCTCTAAGTTCACTGTCCCCTAACACTGCAAAAAGACTTTCTAGTTATTAATAATGATTGATTTACAAATTTGCTCGTTAAAGAAATTTTTTGTAATTAATTTTAATATTTTATTCTAGATGTAAATATAAATCTTAATATATTCCATTAGTAAATATAACATCTTATCATCTAGTAATGAATATAAAATCTTATTTTCTAGTTATAAATTAAAAATCTTTTATAGTAGTTGTAAATATTCCAGCTTATATTCCATTTGTAATTTGTAAGTATAACATTTTACATTCCCGCTATAAATATGAAATCTTATTCTCACACTTATATCCCCAGGTCTCATTACAGCACCTAGGGCCACCAAGATTCTCATCACCATTTACTTGTTTCAGTTTTCCTGCTACTTGCCTGTGTTTGTAACCCACGGGTTGTCATGGCAACCGACCATGCTGTACACAACAAACCAGTCCACCGGTTCCCTTAAACTAGACATATGGTTCGCGCCGGGCCGAGTCCAGATTGAGACCGCCAGCAACATATTCAACAGCATATCCATCCCAACCATCTCGTTCATCACAGTGGTCGTCTGCACCTATGTCCTCATCCAGGCACTCAGGAGGTCAGCTGACTTCAGGTCAAGAGCTGCCGCCACTCAGAGCTCAGCGGGGGACGCTTCGCAAAGGAAGGCTTTGAAAAGGAGAAATTCGGAGGCCGGCAAAGTGGCATCGACAGCAGGAGGGGAAGAAACCCACGAGGCCAAGGACAAAGGATTTATTCTATCCAGCAAAGACAAGAAAGTTGGGAAGCTGGTCATTTTGGTGGCGGTGGTTTTTATTTTGTGCAGCGTGCCCCAGCTGATGGTGGTCTACGGCAGAAGGTTTCTGCCCGACCTCGATGTCAACGGACGCTATGAGAATTTCATGTGGACTGCGTTTGGGACCGGGTTCATCATTGGCGGGATCAATGCCTGTATCAACATGTTTATTTACCTCAACTCCAGCTCCAGGTACAAGACCGTGTTTAATGAAATCTTCTGTCGACCCAATACTTAAAGCAGTCCTTCAATCTCAGCCATGTTAATACCTTTTTCTGTAAAACAAATCTGCTAAATGTCTCAAATTAGATTATTTGTTCTTTCGGCAAAAAGAATGCACTGCATAATTAAATATGTGATCACAATGCCAAGGACTAATCTTTTATCTGCAGAAGTTGGGACAATTTTCTGTTTTTAAATACATAAATTATAAATTTTTCAATTTTAAATATCTTCTTGATATAATACCTCAAATGTTTAATCCTATTGAAATGATTTTTATCTCATACCCACTCCAAGCACATTTACTTGTCAAGAAAATAAAAACAATAAAGATAGTCAATCTATTTTATTGCCACTAATGTTTTTTCCCAAAGGTGACTATCACAGGTTTATCTTTCAACTTGTATCCGTTGATTAACTTTATGGCTTCTCCTGCAGTGACCTCATCTGAAACAGACACAATCACAAAAACATTTCCAGAAATAGAAGACAATAAATACATTCAAATAAATTGAAATTCTGTTGCATTCTATATAAATTAATTTTGTGAACAAGATATATATTTTTAAGAGGATTAAATCATGTTGGAATGATTGGCATCAGATAAACCTTGACACTGTCTACAGGAGAGTGATCTTGTTGTTAGACCTACGACAGTGTATTGCCAGAAAAGTCTAGTGGCCAGTTGGTGTGCTAACATTTAGTTGTTTACTGGGAAAAATACTGGTGGTAGAAAAAAAAATTCTTCTTCTTCTTCTTATTTATTTATGAGACTTTAAAAAAAATTCACATAAATCAAAGGCCTCAATTGATGCATTTTTTTTTTAGAAAAATAAACAATTTTGTACACAAAGAAATAGAAGCAATATAACTTTGTACACCAGGTTAGGTAGTGGCTGGGTAGCGAAGTCAATAGTGCGCTCGCCTCACAAGCTGAGGGGTGTGGGATCAAGGCCACGAAAAGCCACTATAAAAATGGTGAGAAATGACTAACGCTAAGAAAGTCCTCCGCTGACCTGGAGAGGGATGGGCGCCGCCAGTGTCTATTAAGCCTGAGAATGTTCTAATGGAAACATTAGAATCCCCTACGACCTCAAAAAAAAAGAGGTTCATTGATGTCAGTTTTTAAAGACTTCCACCACTACCAAAGCCACCAATCATATCTTACCATGTATAATGGTGAGGGTCTACACATTACCAAAAAAAAACAATAACATGTAGAATGAAATTTATAACATAGAAAAAAAACAGATGGTTGCCGACATTATTAACACTGATTAGATTGCTGAATCCTTGCCAAATGGAAAATTCCTCTTAGCAAAGATCAAGGTGATAGCAAAGGGTCATGGGTGAAATGCAACTTGACGGCTACCATACCCAGGTCCCAAATTTTGATTGGTGTTTTACATGAAAGGGTACTGCTTTTTGTTCAGTTCAAAACAGTTTTAATAGATCTTAAAAAGAAATCAATTTTAGCATTAAAATTTTTTCAGTGTGCATATTATGTAATTGATATGTTGAGGCGGAGCAAATATAACCACTAAAAAACGACAAAATCTACCAGGAAATGTTATAAAAGCCTATCCTTACAAAAGCCACTAAAAAACTACAATATCTACCAGGAAATGTTATAAAAGCTTGTCTATTCCATAGCCACTATAAACTACAAAATCTACCAGGAAATGTTATAAAAGCCTATCCTTACAAAAGCCACTAAAAAACTACAAAATCTACCAGGAAATGTTATGAAAGCTTGTCTATTCCATACCACTATAAACTAAAAAATCTACCAGGAAATGTTGAAAAAGCCTATCCTTACAAAAGCCACTAAAACACTACAAAATCTACCAGGAAATGTTATGAAAGCTTGTCTATTCCATAGCCACTATAAACTAAAAAATCTACCAGGAAATGTTGAAAAAGCCTATCCTTACAAAAGCCACTAAAACACTACAAAATCTACCAGGAAATGTTATGAAAGCTTGTCTATTCCATAGCCACTATAAACTACAAAATCTACCTGGAAATGTTATGAAAGCTTGTCCCTTCATTCTTCCACTCAGGAGCTTGAAAACAAGTTTGGCTTTGTCTTCAGACTGGAAACTACCAAACAATGAAACCAGGTCTTTCTCTGTAACTTTGTTGTGTAAATTTTTCACATAGACAATCTGTTGGAGAATGGAAGAAAAACTAAAGAAAACAAGCTTAAAAATTCTTCACTTGACTTTGCTCATCAACTTTTGATTTTTCAAATGTAATTTATTCCATCAAATCTTTCTTTTTTAAAACCAACTGTTTGCTCAAAGTCAGTGCTGTACAATCAGCAGGGCTGTCTTATCCTTTAGCACAGCATGTACTGTGATTAGCTTCTTTAAAGACCTGCCCTGAGTTCAAGTCTTAAAAATTACTGTAGATACTGTAGAGTATAAGTCAAGATTTCTGTTCAGAATTTCAAGGTCCAAGTCAGAGGCTCCACATATACTTGCATAACTCATTAAAAAAATTTCAGTAACACGATACGATATTCCACTTTTCAAGTCTCAATCGGGGTGGGGGGGGGGGGGGGNNNGTTGTCTTATACTCAAGATTGACTTATAATCAAGTTTATACAGTATGTTGTGGAAAATACAATAACTGATTCTTCTAATATATATGTGGCGGTGACACCATACAAAATCACCTCAAAACAATTGCCAGGTCCTACATTTTAAAATCACGCATAAGATGAATTCTAGATGTTCAAGTCCCATACAAACACATTCTCTTTATATTTATCACCTTTTAATTCAACAACATCATTTTAATTAATAGGGGGATACCCAATATAAACAATTTTTTTACTAGGAAGGAAATGAATTATAAAACAATTAGGGCTGCGGAAATTGACAAATAATATCTAGATTAATCTGTAAAAATTTTTATCGATTAAAATTATTTTAATCGATAAAATAGTGATTAAATTAAAGAGATCATTTTAAATATGTCAGATTTATTAATAAATCATTAATTATTAATAATTAATAATAGTTTGCTTTTTTACGTACAAATTTCTCCATTTCAAAAAGAGGATTCTGTAAGTGTAAACTTTAAAATAAGCTCTTATATTTAAATTTTAAAAATGTTATTTGCCTGTTTTTGTTATTTCCCTTGAAACTTTCAGTTTAATGACGACATACATCTTATTTTTAGCTTAATCAAAATTATCGATTAATTATTTGGTAATTTTTCAAAAGTTAACGATTAAATTTAAATTAATCGATAACAGCCCTAAAAATAATATGATATTTATACAATTTTATATCTTATAATTTCAAGAAAATAACTTTTAGTTTAAGAAATTGTTCAATTATTTCCCCTTGGAAATAACTGCTGAATAAATAAATAAATAAATCAGGGACAACAGGCAGGGTTGCCAACCGTCCTTAAATTTACGGACTGTCTGTAAAGATTTGTCGTAAAATTGCCTGTCCGTAAAAAAAATTTGACGAAACGTGGAATCTCAACGTTTAAAAAAATCAGGAAATCATGTTTGTGATATCTATTTTCTTGATTCAAATTTTAATTTTCAAATTGTTTTAGTGGCATCCAACGCTCTACTAATAAACTGTAAGAGCTTTCTGTACAGCTAGGCTCGTGTGGCGAAACACATCACGGCAATACAGACTTGTTTAGACAGATCATTAGTAAAAAACAATGAGTACAGATTTCGGCTACTTTCGAAATTTGCACAAACAATGTTGGCGCTTCCACATGGAACAGTAGAAGTAGAACACATTTTTCTGGTGTCAGTTTATTGAAAACCAACTTGAGTAACAATTTGTCTACTCCATTGTTGGAAAGTTTTACTGACAGTGAGAAATGGACAGGAAAAATTGCTCCCAGTGATCGACAGTGTAAATGTTTCTATGTTCTATATATGATCTAAGCAGGAGGAATCAAACACTGTCACTGAAGATGAATGTCGTACAATAAACTAACCTAATAAAATATGAGCATGGTAATAGATATATGGATACTTTACATTTTATAGCTATAATGCTTGGATTATGCTTCATATTCGTTAGTTTTAAGGTCAATATTTTATGTTAAATGTGTCCGTAAAAATTTGTTTTTGTCCGTAAATTATGTTGAGAGTTCTTATATTTGTCAATAAATGTTATTTTATTGAGTTGGCAACCCTGACAACAGGTTTCATAAAAACCTGAAATATTTATTTCCCAGATTCACACAGTAATTAACAATAATTTTAATACCATCATAAAAATCATTCATGTTATTTGTTCATTCCTCCAGACTTTTATAATTTTAAAATATAATTTAAAATTTATGTTTTTGATACATAGATAAAATTACCTTATTGGGCTCACCAACTGAATAATTCTGAAATTTGTCCATTGACTTTATCTCCTCAATTGTTAGCCTGTTATTTTCAATTTCTTCTCGAGTTAGAATTTTAGCAGGCACATCAATTTCTCTCAATAGTTGTGTCCTATAATTTTTGTCTGTTTTAGATTCTATATTGTCAGATTCTTCTGCTTTCTCAGGCCCTTTATTTTCCTCAATAATGGAACAAGACTTATTGCAAAAATCTGTGACTTGGTTGTGAGAAAGTTCATTTGAACTGTTTGGAATCATGTCGGAAACATTTTTTCCGCTGGCATCGTTCAGATGTATAATATTGACAGTATCCCTATCCTGTAACATTAGCTGCATGTCAGTTGGTGACGTGAGTTGTGTACTTGGAGATGACATGTCATCATGATGACACAGGTCAGGAACATCACTGGATTCTTTGTCATTGTCATCTTTGTCAGCTGAACTCAGAGAGGAATAATACTGTTCTCTTCTTTCCAGCTTCCTCCTCTTTCTCCTGTCCCTCCTCGGCTCTCGTTCTCTTTTCCCACTGATCCCATTTAGAATTTCTGGGATATGATTGATGGGGTCATCTGGGTGGGAGTCGGCAAACTTCTTCTCCGTCGTGATGATACTGGGAATACCAGAGTCGAGACCGTACTTCTTGGTAATGGATCTGTCCAGATCTCTGTCTTGTCTGCTCAGTTCCAGGGCCCCTTGAAATCTGTCTGGAACCTGTAAGGATTTCTCTTTCTCTGAGATTTTTCTTTTTATCTCTCGAAGCTTCTCAGCCTTGTAATCTGGGTCGGCTCCGTATCGATGACCCACTGTCTGTCAGTACCGAGGAAAAAAAAGGGAATTTTAATAAATGACGAAATGGAAACAAGCCCCACCACTTTTCAGTACCAATCTATATTTATTTTTAAAAATTACTAAATATAAGAAATTCAAAATCATGCAGAGACAACTTGACTTCACCTCAATTTTCATCTCCTCCTGTAACATAACTGTGATCTCCTCATCATCCAGACCACAGTGTCGCAGGTAGTCAACCTTTGAATCCAAGTCATGGACCTCCTTGTAGTGTTCAAAGTTGTGGATACCAACCAACTTCTCCACTCCCGGGGCATGGGATGTGGCAACAGAGAAGGATCTATGCTGAGAAAATTGGCTGAAGATGATAAAAAAAATTGAATTCAAGAAATTTAAAAAGGTTTGTTTAATTTATGCCATTAAAAAAATAATAAAACAGGTATTTTAAAAAAATCTCTGGACAATGGTTAAAAAAATTATTATCAGTATGTGTTATAAATTCTACTAACCATGTAGATAATGACATTAAATTTTTAAAAATGATAGTTTAAATAAATGTAGGAATATACTTTTTTTTATAGATATAAATGAGGCAAATCGTGACTGGATAGCAAAGTCGCTAGACGATAGTGTGCTTGCCTAACAAGCTGAGACGCGTGGGATCAAGTCCATGCAAAGCTACAATAAAAATGATGAATGACTAACGCTAAGAAAGTCCTCTGCTGACCCTGAAGGGAGTCGGGGCACCCACCAAGGTCTATCAAGCCTCTAAAAAGTTCTAATGGAAACATTAGGACCCCCTACGACCGTCGGTTGTGGTATTTTTTTTTTTAAAATGAGGAAAATAATTTAAAAACTTACTCGGCAATTGTTAAATCTTTTTTAACTTGACGTTGTAACAGAGTTTGCAAATGTCTCTCCCGTGCTGTCTGCATGCTGTCAATCCCTTCGGATCCTTTGCTTTGGGAATGTCCTTGTGGCATACGAACAACATCTCTGGTGTCATATCGCTTTGGATTTCCACTGAAAAAATTATGTTTAAAAAAAACTAATCTTATAATTATTAAGATTATAATTTGAATCATTAGTAAAGTAAAACAACCAAATGTAGTTTAAGGCAGAGCAAGAAAGTTCTTTGAAAATTTGTTTAAAAAATGACAGTACCATTTGTGTTTAGAGAAATATATATTGTATTTTAGTCCCTGTTTCTTTTCCTTTTCTTCTTTTTGAAATTTCGGAAGGTTCTAAATCATTTAAGACTTATGGTACACATACAATCACAAATACTGAACCCTTTTCTAAACACCACCCCAACACTTTTCATCTTTTAAAAAAATTTCTTTGACAAGAGATGTCTGCTGACCGCTGGTTGCCATGACAACAAATCACAGATGTTCTGCTCAGACTTTGACTACAACACATACTTAGATTTAGATACATAAGAACTGGCATTCCTCCGAATTCCAGTCCCAAATTATTTTACACTAATAAGAGGAACTATAGTAGATCAAAGTCAAAGTATTTTATTTATTTACAGAATACAGCACATGTAATTTTTTATCTGATAACCAGTCATCGAATACTAAATACTGTAATTGTCATACAACATTTAAAAATAGCTGCCGAAAAACGTTCTGTTGGTGACTGTTGTGCCAGTTGCATTAAAGGTAAAACAACAGGAGTAATGTTTATCGGAGCGGCTTGTCTACCTGTCTTACTAATTTAAAAATATGAAAATACCTGAAACATGTATTGATTGAAAAATTGTTGTCAATAATGATGTAAGTGTTTATAACCAAGACGTTTCCTTTGATAAATGAGCATTTTTATGTGATAAAAACACTCAAAATAATTTTGGATCGAGATTCGGAGGATTGCCGTAGTTACTAGTAGTAGTAGTTTACTCTAAGTTTACGTTATCACACTTCACAGTCAGTAGTGAATTTAGTGTAGACTCTGAAGACTCTATAGTTAGAGAGTAGACTGTAGTGATCTCTAACTGTAGTCTGAGACTGTGGCCACTGTAGTCGTAGTGAGTGTAGTGTAAGTACGTAGTAAACCAAGTAAGTTGGTTAGTATTAGTATTCAAATTAGGGCAATCCTCCAAATCCCGGTCCCAAATTATGTTACGCTAATAAAGGGAAGTAACCAGATAGTACAACTGCAGGTGAAACATTGGGAGTAATATTTATACGAGCGGCTGGTCTACCTGCCATAATTTGTTTTTATTTATGAAATTACGCAGAATTATGTAGTGATTAACTAAATAGTAATCGATAACTCACGTATATAATTTGGGACCAGGATTCGGAGGATTGCCCAAATTAGTATCTAATAATAGTAGTTTAATAGTTTTTTACTAAATTTTTAAAATTTTTAGTAGACAAGACTAAGACAGATTCAATATATAATAATAATAATAATAATAATAATAATATGGAGTGTCTACTGCTACGGCAAAGTAACGGCAGACAACCCGCGCGGATGTGGCTGGTGCTACGACATGTCATAACGCCAGCAACATCCGCCCGGGTTGTCTGCCGTTACGACAAGTTACGACATGTCGTAAACAATTTTCTGTATTTTCAATTATGCGATTACTAATACTTAAATACTAAACTATAATTCTCATAATGAAATATCATGATCACTAGATAAGCTTATTAATGAATTTTAAAGGNTTTTTTTTTTTTTTTAAAATTTTATTTATTATTTTTTTTTTTTTAAAATCATAATGAGTATGCTGATAATTTTTGTTATTATTCTGAAAAGCAGATACGTTGAATAAATCTGTTAAAATAAAAATATTTAGATTTTAGACATGTCGTAACGCTAGCAACATCCGACCGGGTCGTCTGCTGCTACGACAGTCGTAAAAATGTGATATGTGCTTACTTACAGTTACGACTAAAGCTGTATTTAATTATGCTAATACTACTAATTTTTTTTCTTCTTTTTATTCGTGAGTCGACACTCAGTCGGCATCATCAACAAAAAAGGTGAGGCGTGAGTTTAAAAAATGACTATAAACCACCACTGTTACTTAATTGTTTGGAAGATATTTTTGAAACATTCTCTGAATTGAAGGCATCGTGAAAAAGTGCTGAACGCAAGCGGGGGAAGCATGATTTGAAGCCAATGTCAGACGAAGGAGGCATAGTGCATCGTACCCCGCAGACTTGCTCGTCATAAAAAGTGCAAAGAGAGGCGGGGGGGGGGTGCTGAGAAAACGGACACAAACAGCAACACAAAGTAATAGTACTAATAGTAATAGGGGGGAAAAAAAGGTGAGTAAACGAGGAGTCCTGTGCGGTTGTTATTACCTGCCCCCCCTCCTCAATAGTAATAGTATTAGTAATAGAGTGAAAATGAGGTAGAAGGATGAATGGAATGGTTTCCTGTGACAAGTCTGCACATGGCACATTTTATTCTTCCACACGAAACTAATTATTTTAGGCCTACACCTACATTCTTGCGATTATGCGCAAATCGTTGCTTGAGAATTTTCATTTACGGCTTTAGGGTATACTAAATTTTAATGGATCGGCATCACTTACACAAGTATACTATAGTATAGCAAAATCGACTGATATATTTATAATTGGTAGACCAATATTATATTAAAATTAAATCTATTTAAATAATTTATTTAAATAAATTTAGATTTTAGAATTAATGCGCACACAAATAATGTCGTATTATAATAATATTAATAATATAATATATGCGTATACAATATAAAGAAGAGTTTGTTAAGATTTAATTCTTTCCAGGTGTCTACTGCAAAGAGTGACTAAAACTAGTCGTAGCAGAAGTTGCGTATGTCGTAGCACTAGTTTCCTGACTACGACATGTCGTAACGCTAGCAACATCCGACCGGGTCGTCTGCTGCTACGACAAAATTGCAAAATTGTCGTAGCCGTAGCGCTAGCCGCATCCATAATAATAACAACACTAATAAACGTCAGATAGAAATCTTTACCAAGGCATTATTGCTTGAACATTCTTTGAAATTTTATGATGATTCATTTTTAAAAAATATAAACCAACAATTTAACTAATTTGTATCACTTGTAGACGTAAAAAGAACTTGGACTTGGATACATCAATATTGACAGTACTCATTTAGTTAATACTCATTTAGAAAGCAACTCTTCTGTGTTTAAAGTTTTGATTTGGTAAAATCAAAAGTAAAAGACTACTCGTCTACACCATGAAAAAATACATCGTTAAAATACACAATCACAATGTCATAGTTTTATATTATATAATTGTAGTATTTGTAGACATACAAGGCTAACAAGGGGAAAGTCTTGGAAATTGAATGATTATTTTTTTGTTAATATAATATTTACTGAGTAATGAAAATATATATTTTTTTCCAAAGAAAATTGAAATAAAGGGGAAGCAATTGTAAATAAATGAATGACTGTTTTACTGTGTTTCCCCTGAATTAAAGTATATAAACAAAAATTGAAACGTTTCGCTTTAACCGCTTGGTCGTAAAGTGAAAAGGAGAACAAAGGGGGTTAAGGGGGCGTGGGGGCGGAAGTTTGGGATAGAATTATAAGTCGAACCCATATACACACTGCCTATCAAACATATTCCATTTTGTTCTTGACAATATGTCTGAACTGCCAGGTATATTAATAGCACTGTTCTTTACATATGTGTTATATGTACGACAGTACTTGACATTTATATGACGGTTTAATTAATTTTAAATGACATTACTTGACATTATATGAAATTAATGAATATATATATATATATTACACTTCTTGACATATATATCACCGTGCTTGACTTCTATGATCTATGTGACATATTTATTATATGACAGTACTTGACATCTATATGACAGTGATTGACATCTATATAACAGTGCTTGACATCTACTAGTGGGGGTATTAATGAATTTCTTTTCTTTTCTCTTTTGGAAAAAAGTGTGTGTGCGTGTTGGGGGTGGGTGGGTGCATTTACTTTTATTAGGGCAAATATGGCCAAACCCTGTCTCCGCCCATGTCTTTTCAAAGCTCCGCCTATCGACCACTGTTTATTGTGTTGAAGTTATAATATCTATTCACAAAACCAGCTAGAAAGATTGATGACAAATGATCTAGGTTCAGTTATTATTTCTACTGAAAATATTTTTATCAAATGTTTTACATGTATTTTCGATTTTTATTTATAAAACCAACTAGAAAAACTGTGTGTTATGTCTCCTTTAACTATCAAAAAGAAGTGACCCTGTCCCCTTCACACTAACAAACACAAAATGAGACCCAGTAATAATCAATTTAACTTCCGGGACCACAGACAGTTTAACAGTCGGTCCCATGACACGAACAACAGACGGACAAACGGTCGCCCCCTCCACCCCCACCCCATCATCTCTTCCGTTAGCTTTCAGAGGGTATTATTAGTATTGAAATGGTCGCGGTGGGCTGAAGCACCTTGTTGTGACACAGACGACTTTAGTACATAGTACATAGGCTCAGTGGTTGTACACAACTGGTATCTATAGTCTATATGCCCGGTTGTTGTACACAACTAGCACCTATAGTCTTTAGGACCGGTTGTTGTACACAACTAGCACCTATAGCCTTTAGGCCCAGTGGTTGTACACAACTAGCATCTATAGTCTTTAGGCCCATTGCCATTGCTGTACACAACTGTTATCTATAGTCTATAGGCCCAGTGGTTGTACACAACTGTATATATAGTCATAGGCCCAGTGATTGTACACAACTGACCTCTGTGTTATAACTTATTGCTGTGTGTTTGTGTATCACTGGTATCCAAGTGAGACGCACCGCTTCTCATGATTAAAACGAAAATCCAAGAAATAAGGATTACTGCAAAGTTTCTGTGACTTTTGGGGAACCACTGATGCGTTTCGAGAGCCTCGAAACTGACCAAGGTCAAGGCCACAGTAAATGAGATAGAAATATTTATGACAGCGGCATGACGATTGTCTATTTTTGAGACGTACTTGTTGAGGTTATAACCTTGTGTTCACATTCTTTTTTTTCCCCTTAACACGCCGATCAGAAGAAACACGCACGTGTACGTAAGGCCCGATAGTTGGTATACGTCATGTCTATTTAAACTGTGACCTGCCGAAGTTTGAAACATTGAGATCTAGGTAAGCCGAAATGGGTGACAAACACCACCAGCAAACAGGCCAACAGGGTTCAAACCAAACTTTCAAAGGGAGTGTGTTAGCTCGGAGAGTTCTTGGGTCTACATGAAACGGTCGGCGTGCCGCTCGTTACCAGATTAATTCATCGGTGTTATCTCGTCTGTCTGTTTGACGGGCAGCAAATACCTCGCCGGGTCGTGCCTGTTTTAAGATGATTGTGCTACCAACACGATGGGGCCAGTTTTCGTTGATGGATTTACAGGATTCTGCCTTGTTCTCCTACGGATTTCATTTCGGTTTTAAAAAACCGGGTTGGATTATGTGTCAAGGTAATATCGACAAAACAGGATCATTAGATACATTTGATGTATCAAAGTGACTCAAGATCTCAAAGGGATGACAGATTTATACTTGAAAACGAGGTAAGACCGGTCGAGGGGGGGCTCAGTTACCATGGAGACAGATGGACTAAGACCTGATCCTCCTGGGAACGGCCGTGGTGACAAAGTAGCGAATACTGACCAACGGTCAGCGCTTCTCGGTACATCAATGCTCAGTGACATCTCACGGTCCGCTGGTCAAGTCGCTGCGGACAAGACAGAGACAAACGGGGTTGTGGTCAGTATAGTGGGATTGACCAGTGCTGACCAGAAACCTTGCAGCTCATCACCAAACGCCTCGCCAGGATCATCCCACTCATTAACAGGAAATACTCACGCAGGGAACAGCAACCAAATAAGCAAACAGACGACGCACAGATCCGAGCTTAGCAACAAATCTGAACTGACCAACTGCCCTCCGCCAAGGGTCATCTCTCACCCAATGGACTGTCCGCAGCCGATGGTCCACAGCGAGCCACTGACCACCGATCAAAGTCCGGCCAATCCGTCCCCCCAGCAGCAGACCACCAAAGACCCAGAGATCGACAAGATCCTCGCTAGAGGCAGACGTCCATTTGAAGTTGTCCTCAAAGGCGGCACTCCTTGGGGGTTTGCTTTAAATGGAGGGAGGGGCACAAATACTCCTTTACATATATCAAAGGTTTGTTCTGGAAAAATTATTATTTAAAATCGTAATTTTTGTAAACTCATGTTTTTTAAATCTTGAAGTAAACAAACTCTGTAACTGAAATAACAGCAACAACACAAAATCTTTGTCATAACAGCAGCTACACAAAAACTTAATCGTAACAGCATCTGAAACTTAACTTTGTCACTACAGCAGTTAAAAACTAAACTTGTGAAAACAGCAGCTACATCTAAGCTTTATCGTAACAGAAGTTAAAACTAAACTTTGTCATATCAGTATCAGCAGAGTATGCTACCTCATTGCCCTCCCTTCCCTTTTGTTTTCTTCTCTAACACTTCATCGCCCTCCTGATATCAGTAGTTTGTGATAGAGACTAATGAGTCATGGCTTCTATTATCTCCATACCCCTAGTAATGGATCATATCTATCACTCGTCTCAAAAGAATGTCCTATTTCCATTGAAACTCTTTAAGTTCCTAGAAATTTTTTAAAAGTAAAATCTGTGGTGCATCTAGGCCTGTTGTGGCGTAGCTACGGCTTTTGTCGTGTAGCTACGCCTGCTGTGGCGTAGATTGGTGGAGGACGTAGCTAGAGCTCGTGTGGCGTTGTGTGGGATTGGGGAAAATAATAAAAAAAATACTCCATAGAAAACTTTCTTGTCGTTTCCTCGCGATCGTCGCCGACAACCGTTTTCATGATACGAGAATTATGTGAATGTCAATCATCTATGTAAATATGTGAATGTCAATCGTATATGTCATATGTAAAATTTTATTGGAAACAAAAAAAGAAGCTTTTCCCGGTTGGAGATGGACAAACTCTTGTAAGAGATTTGGTACAAACAGGTTCCTGTCTTTTTGTACTTTCCATTTCCTGAATCAATATTGGCCCATTAGTACACACATCATACCCATACACAGACATTATCTCACAGACATACGCCCACACCAAAAGTCCCCGTAAATACCCAATACCCCCACACACACATTATCCAAACTACAAGTGCCCGTAACCCCCCCCCCACACACACACACAAGTTATTAAAATCTCACAGCCGTGTTTGTAGTCTTCACACTCAATACAGCGTGTATATAGTCTACACACTAAAACCTTGTACAAACACATCTTTGATCCCGTCTCACTCCGTTGATCAACAAACATTTGCCATTCAATAAAACGATTCTGTTAGAGAGTATTTCTTTTGTTCCCACACCATTGGGAGGGATCTATGGGAGCTATTAAGTCCTAGAAATAACACACAAATCTGTAAGGTTGTCCGCCCCTTATGCTCTATTTCTTTGAGTGATTGCCCCTGATTTCTTTTATGAGATTATTCGTTTACAAGGCTACACACTTTATATAACCACCTTTATTATTTTTACTGCGAATTCCGAGTTTCTCAAAGGCTGAAAACATACATCGCCTGCAATAAGATGCAAAAATTACCCTGGTAATAAATGCAAAATTGATTCAGAAATTATTTTGGTTACCGCTTCATGTCGTCGCTGAAGTTGCCATGTAATCACTCACAATAAGACACAGCAGATTATCACCTACAATCCTATTCGTAAATTACTATAGTATAGCGATAAATTTATTTTTGAGACAGAAATTGTCCTGGTAATGAGCTACAGTATGATAGAGAGATTCCCCTGGTAATCACTTATGGGTGCACATAGATATAACCCGGTAAACGCATAGACAGTGTCACACATGAATTACCCCGGTAATCACATACAATAAGACACATCAGTTACTCCGGTAATAACATACAATAAGACACATACATTATCCTGGTAATCACATAAATAAGACACATAAATTACCCTAATCACATACAATAGGACACATCAATTACCCTGGTAATCACATACAATAAGACAAATCAGTTACCCTGGTAATCACATAAATAAGACACATCAATAATCCTAATCACATACAACAAGACACATCAATTACCCTGGTAATCACATACAGTAAGACACATCAGTTAAACCTTGTAATCACCTACGATAAGACTCATCAGTTACCCTGGTAATGACATATAAGAAGACACATCAATTACCCTGGTAATCACCTACAATAAGACACATCAATTACCCTGATAATCACATATAATGAGACACATCAATTACTATGTTGTACATCCCAATTTGCCAGTCAACATCTAAAATTTATTCTATGATGTAAAAAAGGTAGTCACCTAAAGTCAACGAAGCTGTAGCGGGTATCAGGGCAAAAACATGCCCGCAAACGGACTTGGATTGCAGTGGGAAATTAATATAACAAAAGAAAAAAATGTAATTTATTCTTAGTAGGTTTTTCTCAAAATTTCGTAAAGTAAGCCGGTTAAAAAAAATTGTAATTAAAATTGATTTTAAATCTCGGGGGGGGGGGGGGGGGGGGANATGTATGATTTTGTTACTAAAGCTCTACCAATGTATGATTTTGTTACTAAAGCTCTACCAATGTATGATTTTGTTACTAAAGCTCTACCAATGTATGATTTTGTTACTAAAGCTCTACCAATGTATGATTTTGTTACTAAAGCTCTACCAATGTATGATTTTGTTACTAAAGCTCTACCAATGTATGATTTTGTTACTAAAGCTCTACCAATGTATGATTTTGTTACTAAAGCTCTACCAATGTATGATTTTGTTACTAAAGCTCTACCAATGTATGATTTTGTTACTAAAGCTCTACCAATGTATGATTTTGTTACTAAAGCTCTACCAATGTATGATTTTGTTACTAAAGCTCTACCAATGTATGATTTTGTTATGACTCTGTAAAGATGAGATTTGTTTATGATCACGAAAGATGTGATACGTTACCGCAGGACTACGAAATTTAAAAAAAAAATTGATCCATGACTGAAAGTTATGGATTTGTTCAGACCCTGTCTTCTGGCACATAAAAGTCTAAGATATCTTGTGTAGGCGGAGCAATCGTCTGCCTTATTCTTCCCATAATTCCCATAACTGAACCAATGGCATGGGTTTTCTAGATCTGTTTTCATGCAACAATGACATCATTGATTTGATTTTATTCAAATGCGTAAGAATGTTGCTGACAAGTGTGTGTGTGTTTGTCGCTGTGTGTTAATGTGTGGTGGCTATAAACAGTTTTTTTTTTTTTTTTACTTATGTCACGTGATTGCTGTCCCTTTCAGATTGTTCCAGGAGGCAAGGCCAGTGACTCGGCGCTGGTAGAAAAGGATTATGTGCTTCGTATTAATGACGTCCCTTGTTCGGACGTTGGTCAAGCGTTGGATATTGTGGATACTGCATTTACGACACTGACCATCACCGTGTTAAGGTAAGGGCCAGTCTACGAATGGAAAAGGGGAGGGGTTGAGAGGAAGAGGGTCTGTAGGAGGGCGCACAATGACTGAAATCCTACATGTGGAAGAAAGTCAGCAGTCCCAAGCCTGCGCTCTTCATGGGGCTTCCCCGTAAAACCCCTCAGCTCTCTGGCCCCCTAAGGGACGTAAAAGCTGAGAAGCCCCCCCCCCCCTCCGGAGAGGTCGCTTCTAGAAGCGGCCACCTGGGCGTCAAGGACACTAAGTCGAAACGCCTCCCACTAAGTTTTCCTCCCAAGGGAGGGATGGAATTTTCCCTACTTCGACTCGCTATCACTTCGGCGCCACCCTGGCAAAGCTTACGAGTCTCAATAATTAGGACCGTCGCACTGCGGAGATCATCACTGCCCAACCTGGGGTTTAACCCCCACCGGAATGTTTCCTCAGAGCTGGCGTCCAAAGCGTTTCCTAGCGGTACCTTCTGCTAATCCGTACTGGCGCTCCTGGCCCTAAACCGGCACCGCTCAGTAAATGCTAGTTAATTGAGGGGGGCGAAATGACTACATTAACCGGTTAAACCGTTAAACTGTTTGTTTGGGAGGTAAGGGGTGCGCACTTCCGGGATGGACAAACTCATAAGAAACTGTCAATGGGGCTGACACGGGCTGTTTTGTTCGGAGCCGTTTTGTCCTGGGCCGTTTTGTAAGGGGTCGTTTTGTCGAGGCCAATTTGTTGTGGCCGTTTTGTCGGTGAACCTTACAGTGGTCACTAGGTCACACATTTCATCATAGGTCAGTTACAGTGGTCACTAGGTCACACATTTCATCATAGGTCAGTTACAGCAGTCACTAGGTCACATATTTCATCATAGGACAGTTACAGTAGTCACTAGGTCACACATTTCATCATAGGACAGTTGCAGTGGTCACTAGGTCACACATTTCATCATAGGACAGTTACAGTGGTCACTTGGTCACACATTTCATCGTTCTGATACATTTTCACTTGGTCACACATATCATCGGTCAGATACATGGTCACTAGGTCACATATATCATCATCTGTCAGACACATGGACATTAGATCATCGGTCAGAAGGTAGCAACAACTGTAGCAGAAAGGTAACAATAACTAAGACAAAATAGCTACACATCTCCAGGCTCAGGTTTTTGCCCCAGGAGTTTTTGGTTCCATGTAAACAATGCGTCCGTCACGTGGCTCGGCTATCAAATATGGCGGTTTGTGGAGACCGTCATTGGCAAACTTTGAGCACCGCTGGATTTGAGCAAGTTTTCTCAGAGTCGACAGGCGGCGGGCTTTGTGTTGTTGATGGCAGATTTGTCTGTGGACTTACACCTGCAGGACAACAGGGGCCAGATTAGGACATGTTAGTGGTGTGGGTGGAGAGGCGGGGGTGGGGAGAGCGAGATGGTGGGAGGAGGAGAGGGAAGAAAGAAATGATAGGGAGGGGAAGAGGGGACACAACGTTGGGGGGGACGACCGAGGAACAAGGAGTAGTGGGAGGAGATATCTGAAATAATAAGAGATGGGGATTCTTTAGTGTTAGTGCAGAGGTGGACTGAGGGTGGACTGGGGTCAGAACCAATGTTCCCTCTGACGTTCGTTGGTCCGTGTTCAAAGTAAAAAGACACGTGTGCAAAGTTGCACAACTTTTCTTTTTTTTAACTACGTTTTACCACGTTTATTTTTTGTCTGCAAAATTTCAAATTTTTTCAACATAAAATTAAACAACTTCTAATGAATCTAGAAATCTCAAAGTTTTACCACAGATAGATCTTAAATGACAATGCAATGTATCAAAACTTCAGATCGATCGAATGTATTGTAATTAAATTAATACATTTTTAGTTTATCTCGATATGGCATATGGATCGTCTGCTGCTGTTGACATTCACGTGCCACCGGAGTTCACCCCGTGACCACATCCCCGTGGTATTAAAATGTTGGGCGGGCGCTTATGAGATGTTTGGTATAAAATTAAATAGAGGTAAAAACTATTTTTTAAAACTAAGTTTTTATAAGCGGACTTGAAAGAAGAAATTAGAGGTAAAAAAAAGATTTTTAAAAACAAGTTCAAGTATTTTGATTTGAGATTGACCAAAAACGTGGTGCGGGCGATTCAAAACCCAATTCTAATTTAGAAATACAAGACAAAGATAAATGTTTGGTATACAAAGTAAAGATTTATAATTTAGAAGGCATAAGAGAGATCTATAAGTGAGACAATGAGTGAACTGCGTATGTAAAACCTCATAAGCGCCGCGTCATGTTTTTAGTCATATTAAAACAAAGAACTTGAACTTACGTTTTATTAAAAAAAATTTTTTTAGTCCACTTAAAGACACGTGGTTTTTAAATATCCTTTTTTTTAAAACCTCTATTTATGTTCTTCTTTTCAATCCACTAATAAAAACGCGGTTTTTTAAATTGTTTTTTTCCCCTCTATTTATTGAGCGATATTGTACTAAATTTGCTGCGCGGAATCGGTCAGATATCTGCGCGGTCGTGCATTTGCGCAAAAAGGGAAAATTGGTCGGAACTGGACATTTTAGCCTTTAAAAAAACACAAAAAAAAAAAACTTTGAAATAATGCTATGCCTTCTTAGTATTACTTATTTTTACACACATTTCACTTGTACACATGAAGTACATATTAATTGTACACACGAAGAACATATTAATTTTACACATGAAGTACATATTAGTTATACACATGAATTGCGTATTAAATAGCGACATAATGAAATAAGTGTTATTAAATATACCATACAGATATATATTTGACACATGTCATATATTTATTTGACATTTATTTTATATTTTTAGGGATGTTATCGATTAATTTAAATTTAATCGTTAACTTTTGAAAAATTACCGAATAATTAATCGATAATTTTTATTAAAGCTAAAAATAAGATGTTACGTCATCAAACTGAAAATTTCAAGGGAAGAAACAAAAACAGGCAATTGACATTTTTTGTTTGAATATAAGTAGTTCAACATAATGTCAATGAATTCAAATTTTGTTATTGTTAATTACGTAAAAACAATTTTTTAATTTTTTTATATCATTTTCCTTATAAAAACAGCTTTATTTTAACGTTTTTACACTTTAAAATTCTTTTGTTTTTCAATGGAGAAGTTTGTAGGTAATTAAAGCAAACTAATATTAATTGTTAATAATTAATTATTTATTAACAAATCGTAAAAGTTGTTTAAAACATTTTATTTCAATTTAATAACTATTTTATCGATTAATATAATTTAAATCGATAATATTCTTTTTACCGATCAATCGAGAAATTATTCGATAATTTCCGCAGCCCTGATATTTTTATTTTTAAAATTTAAAATTTTTAAATATTTTTGCTGTTGCTAAAATGAGATTATGAAAACACTTTAACTGGGCATCGGGTTGCTGCAATTTGAATAGACGACACGAAAACACTCGAGACAAGAGTCAATAGACTTTTTAAAATACATATAAATAATATAAAAGCCCAGGTCACTCACTGGATGTGGAACGCTGAGGAGCGATGTAGAACAGTCTATAGCAGTTATTTGAAAAATCATGTGGTGATTAGCGCTGTAAAAATATTTAATATGATGACGTCATTGTTTGGTGTGCATCGGTGCGCAAAACACAACCCCTATTATTAAATACTTTGCGTACATTTCAGAAAGTTTAATATTTCGTATTTATCAAAAAAGGACAAGTTAGTTGGGCTTTTGAAAAAGGTTGGCGCCGTAAGCGAAAAAAAAAGTGGGCGCCGCAGGCACCACGGCGCCCCGGGACAATCTAGTTAGAAAATAATATTTTTAATGAATTTCTAAGGGAGATAATCCTCATTCAATGGGAGACTAGCCATGAATTCAATCGAATGTTACCAACGCTGTTTCTTTAAGATAATATTTTGTTTTATTATTCTTTCTTTGTCAACTATTTGCAATAATTAATGGATCTAAATCTACACCAATAAAGGTCAACTCAGGAGTTCCACAAGGAACTGTCCTAGGTCCCTTACTATTTTTAATATTTTTAATTTATATAAATGACTTACCCAACAATATCTCAACAGGAACTAAAGTTGGGTTATTTGCTGATGATTGTATAATCTATAGCACAATCAAGTCAGAACAAGGTAGCGACATATTACAAAAAGACTTAGATGTATTAATAAAATGGGAAACTAACTGGAGTATGTCCTTCCACCCAGAAAAATGTCAACTGCTAAGAGTAACAAAGAAAAAGAAACAAATAAATTCAAAATACTTCATTCATGGAAAAGAACTAACCCAAACTAAAGATGCAAAATACTTAAGAGTCATACTAAATGAGAAACTATCTTGGAACCCCCATGTCAATGAAGTTATTCAAAAATCAAACAAAACCTTAGGCTTTATAAAAAGAAACTTTTACAAATGTAACAAAGATATAAAACTAAAATGCTACCTCACCCTGGTGAGACCTATACTAGAATATGCATCTTCTGTATGGGACCCATCCACCAAAGAAAATATTGATAAGTTAGAACAAATCCAAAAAAAGAGCTGCCAGATTCATTACTGGAGAATATTCAAAACTGACAAGAGTAACACCATTAGTTAAATCATTAAACCTTGAAACACTGGAGGATAGAAGAACCAAGAGTAAATTAGTAATTATACATAAGGCAATTAATTATAATTTAGAAATACAACACAAAGATAACTTAATACAACCCTCAAATAGACATAAAGATAAAAACACCTTTCTTATTCCATATGCAAGAACAAACACATACAAGTTTTCTTTCTTTCCGTCCGGTATTCGGGCGTGGAATGGGTTGCCTGAAGAAACCAGGAAAGCCAACACTTTATCATTATTTAAAACTCTAGTAAGAATACAGGACTAAACACAAACCATAGAAATACGTAGGACGCAATAATCTTCTGTACAGAAGGAGCGTCTGTAACATATAAGATAAGATAAGATTAAAGATGTGAACGTGTTCTATAAATGGGAATATGTGGACTTCAATTAATATTTAACACGAAAAACTGACAAACAGAAGAAAGAAAATACGACTGTGAGCACGATCTTATTTTATCGGCTACAAACGCTTCTACCATACAAAAAATTATTGCGTCCCACGTTTATCATTGGTTTATGTTTAGTATTATAATTTTATTATATTTTTTAAATGTTAGTAAAGTTTTTGTTTTTGTTCCACGATTAGATTATCAAAATTTATAAATAATCTTCTAAAAATAAGATTATTGATGTTTTGACATTGTATAGCAACTGAACAGATGAATGTGTGTGTATAAAAAGGGAAGGAATAGCACAAATATATAGAATCCGTAATAAGCGGGGTTGATGCCCTTGCCATTTGTATACAATTATTTTGAAAACACTGGATTTAATTAAATTTGTAAAAAATAATGCAATTGGATCGAAATAATTGTTATTTATTTTAAGATCACCATCAAGACAACCAGATAGTTATTGAACTAGTTCACCATCAAGACAACCAAATAGTTATTGAACTAGTTCACCATCAAGACAACCAAGTAGTTATCAAATACCAGAATCCTAATAAAGCATTTAATAAAGTTCCCTACTCTAATTTACTCAAAAAGCTAAAATACTTTGGCGTCTTTTTGTGACATGCATCATTTGATCCACGACTTCCTTTTGGTTAGAGAGTAAACTGTAACAATGAATTGATCGTAATCAGCACCAGTACAGTAAACTCAGGATCTACACAATGGGGCCACCGTGCTCTTCCTAATTTACATATATGTTTTTTTTAAAAACCAACATCATCTCAACAGGAGCAAAAGTTAGTTTATTTGCAGATGATCGTATAATATATAGAACAGGTAGTCAGAACAAGATAGCAAAGTCGGAAAAAAAAGAAAAGAAAAAAAAAAGACCTAGATAAATAAATAAAATTGGAGACTAATTGGAGTATATATTTCCATCCAGAAAAATGGCAACTGCTAAAGAATAATAAAGAAAAAGAAACGAATAAATGACTAATATTTCATCCAGGGAAAAAAAAGTAATCCAAACTAAAGGTATAAAATACTTAAAATTTATAATAAACATAAAAGTTTAGTGAACCTTATACAAAGATCTCTGTTTAGTGAACCTTATACAAACATCTCTGTTTAGTGAACCTTATACAAACACCTCTGTTTAGTGAACCTTATACAAACATCTCTGTTTAGTGAACCTTATACAAACATCTCTGTTTAGTGAACCTTATACAAACATCTCTCTCTGTTTAGTGAACCTTATACAAACATCTCTGTTTAGTGAACCTTATACAAACATCTCTGTTTAGTAAACCTTATACAAACATCTCTGTTTAGAGAACCTTATACAAACATCTCTGTTTAGTGAACCTGATACAAACATCTCTGTTTAGTGAACCTTATACAACAAACGTCCTTGCATTTAAACTGACGATTTAAATATTTTGCGAGTAAATTATTTCATCTCATAACTTTTTGTGGACAGTCAATTTTCCCGATGGAGCTTGCAAAAAATCAATAAAGAATTAAAATTGAAAAATAAATGAACGTATAAAGCTGACTTGTTTTTACTCAAACTCTAAACAACACACGAAACAGATCATGTCAGATCTTTGTACTCTTGATGTCCTTGCAATGATACATTAAGACGTAATACGTCGGGTACTTGCTATGATACTATATGACTTATCAACGTCGAATACTTGCTATGATACTATATGACTTATCATCGTCAGGTACTTACTATGATACTATATGACCTATCATCGTTGAATACTTGCTATGATACTATATGACTTATCATCGCCAGGTACTTACTATGATACTATGACTTATCATCGTCAGGTACTTACTATGATACTATATGACCTATCATCGTCGAATACTTGCTATGATACTCTAGAAAGTATCAACATCAGATACATGCTATGATACTGTATGGCTTATCATCGTCAAGTACTTGCTATGAAACCAGTGGCGTAGCTGGAGCCTTTGCCGCCCGGGGCGGTCTCCAAATTGCCGTCCTTCTAGGGGCCGTCCATAAATGACGTCACGCAAGGGGGAGAGGGGAGTCACACATTTGAAGTCACAACAAAACGCGCAACTGTAAATAAAAGTTTCGCTTGATTATTTGTTTACTTAACATTAAATAGTGAAGTTTTACATGGTTTCACGCGTGTTGCGATAATAGAGTAGTTCTACAGCCTTACACTACAAACATATTTAAATCCAAAGAACTGATTGGAAACATGCTCACTTTGAAATAGAAAATACGGCTTGTATGGGCTTTTTGATGTCACTTCCAAGAAGTTTTTAAGACGACATCTGACGAGGGGGTGAAAAATCTGTCAAAATTGCGTGACGCCATTTAAGGGCGGCCCCTTAAGTCAATCGTAGGATGGTTTTTATAAATTAATAAACATTAATAAATAATTGTAGTTGAAACGAAATACATTGTAAAAAAAAAAGGGGGGGCATTTTAACCATTGCATGCCCCATTTTTGAAAGCAGTCATAAAAGAGGCCGCATGAGATGATATACCTATATATAAATACACATTTATAAAAATACAAGGTGCTTTTTTTAAAGGCCACAATAAAGTTATAGAGGTCGCAGGTACCCCCTCATGAAACAAAACATATTCAAAATTTATACTAAAAATATTAACAATTGACATGCTTTTATCTTTTAAAAAATAAATAAATATATGTTGTTTTTTTTTTAAAACAAAGAAAATGTACACATTAGTATGTAAACATATTTATACATTTACCTACCTTACTTTCATAGTAGAAATTATTGAATTATGTTATAAAAAATGTAAAGTATTCGTAATATCTTGTTCTATGGACAATATTACAAGATTTTGTGTTCTTAAATCACTCCTTTTGATCGAAGTTACTTTAAAAAAAAAAAATTAAAATTAACTGTAGTTTGGAGAAGCTCCTCTCAAAACTAGATACACTAATAACAATTATTAAAAAAATTCTTAGCAAAATTAATAATATTGGGTAAAGAATTTTCCAATCTATATAGTTGAAGATATTTTAATAGATCAAGGGTGCTTTCCCTCCCCTTCCCCCGTTTTTCTAACATAATGCCTATTCTTGTAGTGTAGAAAAAGCCAGGACTGGTCTTAGGCAAACCATGCGGCCGCAGTGGGTTCGCGCATCATAGGCCCCACCTATCTTAATTTTCACTTATGATCTTATTAATGTCTTATCCCCACCCAAACTGGGCCCTGCGCAACCCTTTTCGCATACTAAGCTGCATCCCCGCAATTGCTAAGACCAGCCCTGTGTACAGCCAATAAAAACCTGGAACCTTTTTCGTTCAATATTAAACTGCTCTTTATCAATGGTAATAAGGAAATGTGTTTGATGTTAAAAATTTTCATTTAGTAAATTACATGGTATTATATACGAATATTTTCTTACAAGGACATGCAACTCATCAGCAGGTTTCATTATTTTCTTTTATAATTACATCTATAGATAAAAAAAGTTTCTTGTTGTACGTCTTACTCTAAATCTAAAGATAGAGCCCCGTCTCCTGAATTTCCCCCACTCATTCTTTTTCTACTTCTAACTCGGCGTTCAGTTGATATCTCCAACTCTCTATAATCTATAACAGCGTTCTATATTAGCACATAGCTTTGTTCCATGACATGGGCTAGCATTATTTTAAAAAAATTACAACGTGTTTCCATAGGTTGAGATAATATACTATAGAAAAGAAAAAAATTGCCAAGATCTCGTTTTACTAGTTACTTCTTCAGATGTCAATTTTTCCAAGACGCGTGAAATTTTTAAGTATGCCTTCAAAATTATTTATGTTATTGAGGTGTTATTAAAGGAGAAATTTGAATGTATTCATGTTCTTGCCCTAAATATGAATAATTTGCCATACATTGATGAATTCAGATTATTTACACATTACTTTAATTGGGTAGGCGTAGCATTTTTAATGAATAACCGTATTATAATGAAAAACACAAGTTACGTGTGCTACTTTAATGCAATAAAAACGAAATACATTAAATTTTTAATAAGTTACCTTAAAATAATTTTCTAAAACTGAAACAGTAATATAAATTACTACTTGCAAGTCAAACACAATATTTGAACCACCATGTCATGTAGGTACTTGTTAGTGCATCTGTCTGCGCATGTCGAAATTGCACGCAAAAACTGTCATGGCGATATTCATAAATCATATTATTCGAGCTAGTTGTTATGTGTTGTTGATTTATGTGCAGTTTTCTTGTAAAAGCGCTATTTGTGACGCATACCGCTAAATTTGCCAAACAAATCGATACCTTTTTTAAAGCGATTTTTAATTTTTGAACGAGTTTGCGTTAGTTATAACAACCACTATGTAATTAAACAAATGTTGCTTGAAACCATTAATTAAGACTCGAAATTAAGAATATTTTTGTCTCACCTTGGTTTTCCACCTTCAAAAGAAAAAGGGACGTTGTCGGAAATGGATTATTTTTCAAGTGCCCACTAATGCTGCCCTCTAGATGAGTGCCTCCCGGGGCGGACCGCCCCCACCGACGGCTCCCCCCCCCTAGCTACACCACTGTAGGAAACTATATGACCTATCATCGTCAGATACATACTATGATAATATTTGATATATCATCGGCGGGTACTTGCTATGATACTCGTGAAGTTATCATCCACCTAAGACGTCCAAATGGGTTCCACAGAACGCGATTGGAGAACCTCTCATCCTTCTCGCACCATCAGACGACATTAGGACGACCTTTCATGACATGGGGTCAAAGGACAACCCCTGATCAAGGTAGTCAAGGAATGAACCACATAGGCGCCTCGCCGATGGGCGAGCGAGGGCGGCATGTATTTCAATATTTGATGTTTTAAAATGAACGTCCGACGGGAAGAAGCTAGTCACCATGAAAAAATGTACCAACACTCTGGCTTTATTGGGAGGAGGTGGGGGGGACAGGGGGGTTTGTCAACCAGAGTTTGACGTCATATACATTTGCGTTTGTACCAGCCATAAAGATTTCATGTACCGTCAAAAGACCTAAGCATTTGTACCGGTCATAGATATTACTTGTACCATCAAAAGACCTACATTTGTACCGGTCATAGATATTACTTGTACCGTCAAAAGACCTACATTTGTACCGGTCATAGATATTACTTGTACCATCAAAAGACCTACATTTGTACCGGTCATAGATATTACTTGTACCATCAAAAGGCCTACATTTGTACCGGTCAAAGAGATTGCATGAGCCATTAAAAGACCTAAGCATTTGTACCGGTCGTAGATATTACTTGTACCATCAAAAGACCTACATTTGTACTGGTCATAGAGATTGCACGTGTCATCAAAAGACTGCATCATTTGTACTGCTAATAAATACAGGCGAAACAGATCCATTGCCCATCATGCCCGAACTTATACACCAGGCAGCAGAAATATTATAATTTTATTTGAAAAAATATAAAAATAAATTTATTCTTTAAAAACAAATCTCTGCCGTCCAATCCATTGACTCTCTCCCCACCACCCCAACCCGACGTGCTCCACACACATTTCCACGTTTCCCTATTCATAATCTTGCAGTGTTGGCAGGATCCCAGCCACCATGTAAAACTTAAAGGTATTTCGATACCAAGAATTTCTATTTTTGACAATATTTTTTACCTGTTGATGCTTTGATACGTGGGAAAAAAAAGTGTAGCCGGATGTTATCTAAATACTATTTACACAATTTTTGTTATCATATCATGAAGCTACTTGTTCATTCACATTATTCGTTGCAAAAGTCGCTCTTGACGTATTTTCTGGCATGGAAAAATAATGTGAAACATTTTCCACAAATTACCTCGCTAAAACTAAATAATTAGCTGGAGATTTCTCACATGTTGTGTTGACTACATGAGTAGACAGACTCTGATAGACCTACTAGACAGACTCTGATCGACCTAATAGACAGACTCTGATAGACCTACTAGGCAGACTCTGATAGACCTACTAGACAGACTCCGATAGACCCACTAGACAGCCTCTGCTAGACCTGCTAGACAGACTCTGATAGACCTACTAGACTCTGATAGACCTTCTAGACAGACTCTGATAGACCTACTAGACATACTCTGATAGACCTACTAGACAAACTCTGATAGACATACTAGACAGACTCTGATAGACCTACTAGACAGACTCTGATAGACCTACTAGACAGACTCTGATAGACCTACAAGACAGACTCTGATAGACCTACTAGACAGACTTTGATAGACCCACTAGACATGCTCTGATAGACCTACTAGACAGACTCTGATAGACCTACTAGACAGACTCTGATAGACCTACAAGACAGACTCTGATAGACCTACAAGACAGACTCTGATAGACCTATTAGACAGACTCTGATAGACCTACTAGACAGACTCTGATAGACCTACTAGACAGACTCTGATAGACCTACTAGACAGACTTTGATAGACCCACTAGACATGCTCTGATAGACCTACTACAGCGACTCTGATAGACCTACTAGACAGACTCTGATAGACCTACTAGACAGACTCTGATAGACCTACTAGACAGACTCTGATAGACCTACACTGAAGGACCTAGTTTTTGTAAGAAATTATTTTAATCCCGACACAAATGAAATCAAATCAACTGGCATATACTTCAAAGTGGGCCTAAGTTTGCCCAGAGCTTTAAGACGAGCATGTCAGACCAATGATTAGCGTGGGAAATCTATTGGATTCAAACGGCATTGGTCACGTGGTTTGGACATTTTCTGTAAATAAAGCTATCTTTCCGTATTTTGAAAGTAGTTTTCTTTAATAGAGTCACTTTTCTTCAACAATGTTAGGTTTTTAAAAAAAAAGATTTTCTTTTCTTTAATAGACTTACATTAAAAAAAATATATATTTAATTTTCTTTAATAGTGCTACTCTTCTTAATATTTTCAAGTTCCTTTATTAGAGTTAATTTTCTTTAATGGACTTACTTCAATTTAATAGAGTTACTTCAATTTAATAGAGTTACTTCAATTCAGTGGTTCTTAACCTTTTGGAGTCGGGGAGCACTTTTGATCATGACAAAAATTTGGGGAGCACCAAAATCAAGGAGTAAAAAAACAAAAAACATATACACATACGTATGGCTTTCATCGTAAATAAAACATTATAACATACGAGTTTAAAATTATAACATGACAAACAAATTTTTAATAAACACAAATTTAATAAGTAAAAAAATAATATTGAGCAAAATTTAATTCAGAAAAATAAAAAGATTTAATGTGAAACCTGAGCTTTAAATTTTGAGTTTCATAATTTTGAATTTCGCAGAGCACTTGCAACTACCTCGCGGAGCACTGTTGCGTAGCACCGGTTAAGAACCATTGCTTTAATTTAATAGAGTTACCTCAATTTAATTAATAGAGTTTCGTTTCTTTAATAGATTTATGTTGTGGAAAGATTTATTGGCTTTGTACTTTGGTAACCAGCAATGCTGAGAAGATTTTAGCGGAACTACTAAAGCGAAACATTGATATCACGTTCCATCGAGGACAGTCATACGATGGCGCATCTGAGATGTCTGTAACCAAGTGCTGCCTTCAAACTCAAATAAAGAAACTTTCACCCAAACGCCATCTATGCTATTTGCTGTGCCCATGTTTTGAATTTGGTGGCCATCGAGTAAACAGTGCTGTACAGTTATTTTTCGTCAAAGCTGAAAAGTTTTATGCATTCTTAACGTCTAGTTTACCACGTCTACATACACTTAAAGAACATCAGAATTCTCAATAGGAATCATCAGTAGATACTCTGAAGCGACTTTCTTGTACAAGATGGGCAAGCCGTAAGCATGCAGTTGACGCAGTTTAAAAAAATATTTTAAAAAATAAATAAATCATTCTCTGTTTTTCTAGTCACACTAGGAGATATAAACTCAGGGGAACAGAATATAAAGGAAATATCAGAGCAGAAGCTACGGGACTATCTGTTTTAATAATAAGATATTCTTTTGTTTTTAATGCTATTTATACAAATTTTTTAAGATTATAAAATGCAACAACAACAACAAAAAAAAAAAAAAAATGTATGTCATGCCAAATTAGCACAGCTGAGTTGGCTGATGTTCCTGCTACAGGCTTTAATCTGTAACGTACTTAACTATCGTGAATACACTTGTAACACATATAGATGATCGATTTAATGACTTTCGGGGCGAAGTTATTTATTTCGATTGGATTGATCCATTACAAATATCGGAAGAAAATAAAGATTATTTTCGAAGTTTATGCGAAATTTACTAACACGACATTTACCTTCAAGACACAATCGTAGAATATGATACTTTCAAACAGTGCTTTTTTTCTAGCGAAAAATATTTGGGAACTCATTTCACATCTGTTTTTTTAACTTATGTCAGAGAATACTATATTAGTCTATATTTGAAAAAAGGTATGGGAACTCAGATCCCATGAGTTCCCACTGAAAAAAAGCACTGCTTTCAAAGATTTTTCTATGCATCAATATGTTTATCACTGTCTAGTGAATCACAACTTAAAGAGGTTCTGCCCTTCTTGACTGAAAAACAAATGGCATCAGGTCTCCTAAATTTGTCAATTCTCTATAAAATTTACTTGACCCTTCCTGTTAGCAGCGCAACTGCTCAAAAAGTTTCAGTAGATAGAAAAATCATCAAAAATTATCTGCGTTCAACAATGACAAACGAACGTCTGGATTGGCGGTAACTTCAATTGAACGTGATCCTGCTGCTAAGAACGTTGATTTTGAAGCAACGATAAATTGTTTTGCTTCAATGAAATCGCGTAGAAAGCTATTTATTTAAGGCTCAGGGTTCCATATAAATTCGCACAAACTGACTTTCTTTCTTAGATCAATAAATATACTATTGAAATAAATTTACGTTACTATTCTGAAAACATATCTTTTTATATTGGTGATTCTGTTTGACATGTTCGATGATTTGGTAAATTCACTAAATGAGTAGACTATATTATTATAATATTTGCGGAAACTCTGTTATTAGTGAAATGTGGCGGCGCATCCTGAAATTCTCCTGCCCGCCCCCACCCCACGCAGACAACTCTAAAACCGCCATTGGTCAGAGGAAATATGTTTGCCTTTAAAAAAAAAAAAAAAAAGTAAAATAAACTAAGAGATTAACCTTATCAAAATGACCTTCAGGTCAAGGCTGTTTGACCAAATAACGCTCATTTTTATGGCAAATGTTATGTATGAACCAAAATGAAATTAACAAAAAAATATTTAAAAATTCGGGGGTGGGGATGAGGGATGGTGGGGGATGACTTGCCAGTATGGTTGTCAGAAAATATCTAAATATCGAGGACAAGAGTTAAGCCAGTGACCTACTTAGCTCGCGTGTAGCCAGGTCTTCTGACTGGCTTACAGTGTGATTGACAGCAGTCAGAAAGTTGTCATAACCAGGGGTTACCGTCAATACAGACCTGCAGAGGTGCCGTGCAAGGGGGGGGCGAGGTGGAGTGGTGTCGGTGCAGGTGGGGGGGACGTAATGTTGGCTGCTGCTGAAATCTATTTCCCACGGGGTCAGGGGACCAAGGGGTCTATTATTAAAATGTCGCTTGTTTAAATAGAAATGTAAGAAGTCCGACGATTTTTGGATTATTTCAGATTCTGAGGAAATTTTTACAGTGGTTCTCATACACTTCAGTTCTCATACACTTCAGTTCTCATACACATGGGTTCTCACACGTTAGAAGGCCTAATCTTGAAAATAGCAGATAACGATTTTTTAAAATGGTAGACTAGGCCTTCTAACGTGGGAAAACCCGTGTGAATGAGAACTGAAATCAGGTTTTGCGTCATTCGGTTATTGTGAAAGTCTTCCTATGTAATGTAACGATGTTGGTAATATTATCATAATGATTAATATAAAGAAGACGAAGTATTATCATTGTTATTGCAGCTACAAGCTAGTAAGCTCCATCCGTTACGTGCGCAAGGGGCCGTTCATAAAGTACGTCACGCTCCAGAGGGGGGAGGGGGTGTAAGAAAGTGTGACAGGGAGGAGGGGGGTGTCCGGCCATGTGTGACGTCACTGTGTTTTGTGTTAAATTTTAATTATTTTGTTAATAAAAATATTTTTTTGTACGAAAATGTTGCGTAATTTAAAGGAGGGGGTGGGGTCGAAGATTTGTGACAGCTTGTGACAGGGGGAGTTAAAAATTGTCAAAATAGCGTGACGTACTTTATGGACGGTCCCTAAAGGGTAATAGTTTTTAACAGAGGTGAGCACGTTTGATGTTTGACTTGGATCTTAAGATCAGCCCATCTTTATAGGCCTAAACCTAGGACACTCATAACCTCAGCCATCTTTATAGGCCTAACCCTAGGACACTCATTACTTGAGTCATCTTTATAGGCCTAACCCTAGGACACTCATTACCTCAGCCATCTTTATAGGCCTAACCCTAGGACACTCACTACTTGAGTCATCTTTATAGGCCTAACCCTAGGACACTCATTACCTCAGCCCATCTTTATAGGCCTAAACCTAGGACACTCACTACTTGAGTCATCTTTATAGGCCTAACCCTAGGACACTCACTACTTGAGTCATCTTTATAGGCCTAACCCTAGGATACTCACTACTTGAGTCATCTTTATAGGCCTAACCCTAGGACACTCATTACCTCAGCCCATCTTTATAGGCCTAACCCTAGGACACTCATTACCTCAGCCCATCTTTATAGGCCTAAACCTAGGACACTCACTATTTGAGTCATCTTTATAGGCCTAACCCTAGGACACTCATTACTTCAGCCCATCTTTATAGGCCTAAACCTAGGACACTCACTACTTGAGTCATCTTTATAGGCCTAAACCTAGGATACTCATTACCTCAGCCCATCTTTATAGGCCTAAACCTAGGACACTCATTACCTCAGCCCATCTTTATAGGCCTAAACCTAGGACACTCACTACTTGAGTCATCTTTATAGGCCTAAACCTAGGATACTCACTACTTCAGCCCATCTTTATAGACCTAAACCTAGGATACTCACTACTTCAGCCCATCTTTATAGGCCTAAACCTAGGACACTCACTACTTCAGCCCATCTTTATAGGCCTAAACCAAGGACACTCACTACTTGAGTCATCTTTATAGGCCTAACCTAGGATACTCACTACTTCAGCCCATCTTTATAGGCCTAACCTAGGACACTCACTACTTCAGCCCATCTTTATAGGCCTAAACGTAGGATACTCACTACTTCAGCCCATCTTTATAGACCTAAACGTAGGATACTCACTACTTCAGCCCATCTTGATAGGCCTAAACCTAGGATACTCACTACTTCAGCCCATATTTATAGGCCTAAATCTAGGATACTCACTACTTCAGCCCATCTTGATAGGCCTTAACCTAGGATACTCACTACTTCAGCCCATCTTGATAGGCCTTAACCTAGGATACTCACTACTTCAGCCCATCTTTATAGGCCTAACCCTAGGACACTCACTACCTCAGCCCATCTTGATAGGCCTAAACCTAGGATACTCACTACTTCAGCCCATCTTTATAGGCCTAAACCTAGGACACTCACCACTTCAGCCCATCTTTATAGGCCTTAACCTAGGACACTCACCACTTCAGCCCATCTTTATAGGCCTAAACCTAGGATACTCACTACTTCAGCCCATCTTGATATGCCTAAACCTAGGATACTCACTACTTCAGCCCATCTTTATAGGCCTTAACCTAGGATACTCACCACTTCAGCCCATCTTTATAGGCCTTAACCTAGGACACTCACTACTTGAGTCATCTTTATAGGCCTAACCCTAGGACATTAATTACCTCAGCCCATCTTTATAGGCCTAACCCTAGGACACTCATTACCTCAGCCCATCTTTATAGGCCTAAACCTAGGACACTCACTACTTGAGTCATCTTTATAGGCCTAACCCTAGGACACTCATTACTTGAGTCATCTTTATAGGCCTAAACCTAGGATACTCACTACTTCAGCCCATCTTTATAGGCCTAACCTAGGACACTCACTACTTCAGCCCATCTTTATAGGCCTAACCCTAGGATACTCACTACTTCAGCCCATCTTTATAGACCTAAACTTAGGATACTCACTACTTCAGCCCATCTTTATAGGCCTTAACCTAGGATACTCACCACTTCAGCCCATCTTTATAGGCCTTAACCTAGGACACTCACTACCTCAGCCATCTTTATAGGCCTAAACCTAGGACACTCACTACCTCAGCCCATCTTTATAGACCTAAACCTAGGATACTCACTACTTAAGACCATCTTTATAGGCCCTAACCTAGGACACTCACTACTTCAGCCCATCTTTATAGGCCTAAACGTATGACACTCACTACTTAAGCCCATCTTTATTGGTCTACACTACTCTGCACCAAAGTCCCTTTTAAAAATTGACTTATTGGCCAAATTTCCCGAGCCTCTCTCTGTCGTTTTGAAAGACCTGCTACTCACAAAATTATTATTACAATGGCCACATAATCAGTCATCCGTAGAGGCCACATGAGCCATGAAGCCAAGAGCTTGATCGATGGGTCTCCATAAAGAAGCGTCGATCAGGTATCGACACGATTCTAGGAGAGATCGAATCATATTGATTTGTGTTTTCAATCAAGATTCTATTTGAAAATGTCTGTGCTTGTGTTTTGAAATGAAAAGTTTGGATCAAGGGTTCTCAAATCATTTAAATCAAAATTAGCTTATAAAAAGTTTATTAAAATTTTCCTGATTGCTTCAGCCATTCAATATTTACATCACAATCTGATGGGCTATTTCCTATCTCATTGGCATCCTGCCGCCTCACAAGATGATGGTGCATCACCGTTGGGTTGAGTTGCATTTCCTCGAATGCCAGTGCAGTCCTATCCTTGATTGACAGTTTTTTACTACAGCTTTTGCACACGAGGTCTGTGCTTCTCAAAGTTTAGGCCTTTCTCCTAGCTCTTCTGTAGCCTCCTCCATTCTTCGCTACTCGGCTAGTATGACGCCTTCTTTTACAACTGTGAGCCACGTAGATTGGTTTTCTTCCTTACACTCCCAGTCGCTTGTGTGCATTCTGGGCTGCTTTCATGTCCCTCTGGCAGACATCTTGAAAGAGCAGTTTTTTTTTAAATTTTTTACTGACATTGCATTAACATCCAAACTATCAATTATTTTGAAACTGGTTTTAGTAGGTCATTAACGATAATAATGGTAACATGCTGGAAGACTGATGTCTTATTCTAAAGTTTCTACGACATCAATTTTCAGTTATCAACTTGCCAAAATTTGGCAATACTTTGTTACACTACCAACACGCCTGACTGAATCTACCCACGGGACATCGCGCTAATTTTGACCCGGGGGGGGGGGGGGGGGGGGGNGGGGGGATCTTCATCTAAAACATTTGGCGAAAGGTCATTCTCTTTTTGAGAAGCCAAACAATAGAAATCTTAACAACTAACTACACACCAATAGTACTCCAACTACTAAGTCTTTTAAGACTGCACTTAAGACGCATCTTTTCAAAATGTATTTACAAAATTAATGAAACAGCATTTCTTTTAATGATTAACGTAGACCCGGTTGTGCAACGATCTTAGTAAAAATGACTATTTAAGAATCCAATGAGTGATGTGATTTAAAGACAATTATGCCAGAAACCTACACGGAAGTGTGCAAAAAAGTCAAAGTTTCATAGCAAATGGATACATAAAATAATAATTTAAAAGCTTTTAAAAAAACGACAATAAAAGGGCCAGGCTCTAAAATGAGTGATAATTTTTACTCAAGCTATGTTCCTCAATATTGTGTAAAATTGATTGGGGAATTAAATTATTAACGTGCATTACAAAAACAATTGGGGACGCCTGCCCGAGGGAATGACCAAAAAGAGTTCAGTTTCCTATAGTAATTATTTATAGACTCTTGAGTTTTTATGTACTAAGATCCGTTATTTTCTCATTAAATTAAGCTAGCACTAATTTTTATAAAGGTAATATAAGGAAAAAATGACATTTAGGATGTAAGGGCCCCTGTGCCCATTCTGTGCAAGATGTCAATTTCAATAAATAGCTGTTCATTGTTAAAAATAAAATTGGATAATATCTTAAGCATATTCTAAAAACAGACATTCGGGGCCCCCGGCCCAGAAGGAATTGACATTAGAAGTTCAATGCCTTATAGCATTTTAATATGGGCTACCAAGATTTTGTTAACAAATTTTTGTTAAGATCAATTCTTTTACACAAAACTAAACGCATAAACTTATTTAAGAAAAAAGAAGGGAAAAAAAAGACATGATAGGGCCCATTCAGTGCTAGATGTAAAGTTGAAAACACCTGTTCATTTCAATTTGCATGATAATATATATATTTGTCATTAATTGTCAAGATCATTAAGAATTGAATGGGCAAAATATATCTTAAGCATTATCTGAAAAGTTCGGTTAAGATCCATTAATTTACCAAGTAGCTAATGGATTAACTAGTTTTTACATAGCTCATATAAGAAAAAAAACATTATGGGCCCCATGGCCCATTCATGGCAAGATATAAAGTTAAAAACACCAGTTTATTTTAAGATGGATAATAATGGATACATTTATTTGTCAAGACCTTTAATAATTGAATTGGGGAATAAAATCTTAAACGTTTACGAAAACAGGTATTTTGGGCCCCCAGCCCCGAATGAGTTGCCATTAGGAGTTTAGTGCACTATGGTATTTTAATATTGGCTATCAAGAATATAATTATAAAATTTGGTTTAAGATTCATCAATATAGCAAGTAGTTAGCGCTTAAATTATTTTTTATATAGCTCATATAAGCAAAAAATGACATTATGGGTCCCCGGCGCCCCTTTAGTGTTAAATGGAGAAAAAAGTAGCATTTTACCATTCTGGGAGAGTACTCAACAGTCTCAAAAATTTTCATGACGATCGGATGAATGGTTTAGTCAGCTATGTGACATTCTCTTTGGAGGGTTGAGTCCTTTCAGACTCTTATAACCCGGCCTACAATACCAACGGCGAGCCTCAACATAAGGGCGTCGCCATGGAGATATTCTTCCGCAGTGCAATGGCTGCCTGACCTCACCGCGTCCCCAATTGCCGCAGAACAATCGGTCAGCAGGTGTGCCACTGTCTCCTCGGCCATACCACATAAACGGCAGCCGGGTTCCCTGTTTTTGTCTAACCTGTGAAAGTAGCTGTTTGTTGGACAGTGTCCAGTCCTCATCTGAGTGATGAGGGACTGGCAGCTACGAGGCAGTTTCCACCAGGGATCTCGCTTGCGTGGTCGCGGCATTTTATCGTAAAGCGTTCGTGCCGTGTCACCATTTTCCCATCCTTTTAGCCATTTTCCCATGAAATGGTCTTTTAGCCACAATTTTACCCCCAGCTGGGTCATTGGGCGTTCGATTTGGGGCTGGGCAGCACCCTGTTGTGCCAGCAAGTTTGCCTTTTCTTGCTGTGGTATCTTTGCGTGGCCTATAATGTACTGCAGGACAACCATGCCCCCGCGAGATCTAATATAGTTAACGATCTCTAGTACAGCATCGACAGTTTTCGTCTCCATAGAGCTCCGACTCAAGAGTTCCAAGGAGGATCTCGAGTCGGTGAAGACTACGACTGTTGGAAAACTCTTTCGTCTACATAGGCGTAGGCGCACTTCTTTCACACCCTTGTGGATTGCCTCTAGTTCAGCGTCCCCGCTTGAAGCTAGTCTTCCACATGGTCCAGACAGTTCTGTTACTGCTGGACCTCCAGCAGGGTATTCAATTAGTGCACCGTACCCACTTCGTCCATCTGTGAAGCATGAGCCGTCTGCATAGACTCTTACTACGCCTGTACCGTAGGCTTCAATAGTCCTTAGTGCTTCTTCGTGCTGAAGCTCAACTGGACTAT